>PISX010028838.1:0-20964 GCA_004024625.1 Mellivora capensis | reverse complement strand
TTTTTTATTTCAACTTGGTTAGATTTTAGTTCTTTTATTTCTCCAGAAAGGGCTTTTATATCTCCAGAGAGGGTTTCTCTAATATCTTCTATGCCTTTTTCAAGCCCGGCTAGAACCTTGAGAATTGTCATTCTGAACTCTAGATCTGACATATTCCCAATGTCTGTATTGATTAGGTCCCTAGCCTTTGGTACTCTCTTGTTCTTTTTTTTGTGGTGAGTTTTTCCGCCTTGTCATTTTTTCCAGATAAGTTTATATGAAGGAGCAAATAAAATACTAAAAGGGTGGCAAAGACCCTAGGAAAATGCCCTTTAAAGAAAAAATTGAATTAACTGCAAGACTAAAGAATCATGGGGAGAAAGCCATGAATTCCCCGCATTGCTTTCTCCTCCTCTGGAGTTCTGCTGCTCTCCTTGTTAAGTGAACTTGGTCTTGGCTGGATTTCTTTTGATCTTCTGCGGGAGGGGCCTGTTGTAGTGATTCTCAAGTGTCTTTGCCTGAGGCAGAGCTGCACCGCCCTTACCAGGGGCCGGGCTGAGTAATCTGCTCGGTTTCGCTTTCGGGAGCTTTTGTTCCCTGAGCGCTTTCTGTAGAGTCCGGAGGACGGGAATGAAAATGGCGGCCTCCTAGTCTCCGGCCCGGAAGAGCTGAGATTCGGGGCTCCACTCCTCAGAGAAAAGTCCCGGCTACTCCCATATCCCTCGCCTCTGGCCACGCTCTGAGCTCACCCAGCCTGCGACCGGTTCAAGGTAACCCCGAGCTGAGAGCTCACTCTTCGGCTCTGTCTCTGTAGCCGGCTTCCCGCTCCAATACCTGCTACCTCTGCGACACTCAGACACCCTTCTGTGACCCTGAGGGACCTGGGGTCACCCTGACCCCGCGTGGGCTTCACCCCGGTTTAGCCTCTGGAGCGATGTCCCTCCGTGGAGCAGACTTTTAAAAGTCCCGATTTAGTGCTCCGTGGCTCCGCCGCTTGCCAGGAGCCGGCCCCTCCCCCGTGGTCTATCCTCCCGTCGCTTTCGATTCACTTCTCCGCCGGTCCTACCTTTCAGAAAGTGGTCGATTTCCTGTTTCCAGAATTGCTGTTCTTCCTCTCTTTGATCTCCCGTTGGATTTGTAGGTGTTCGCAATGTTTTGAGAAGGTCTCTAGCTGATCTCCTGCTACCTGATGTCGTCTCAGCTGCTACTTCTCCGCCATCTTGCTCCTCCTCCTCATGGTTCATGCTTTTAGTGTTTTATCTAATCAGTCATCACATGCCCAAAGTCATATATACTTCATCCTATGTTATCTTAAAGGAGTTTTGTAGTTTTGCATTCCATTTAGGTCTATGACCCATTTTCAGTTATTTTGTGAAGAGTGTAAGGTCTGCTTCTAGATTCTTTTTTTTTTGTATGTAGATGTCCAGTTTTTCCAGTATCATTTGTTGAAAGGCTATCTTTGCTCCATTGTGTTGCCTTTGCTCTTTTGTCAAAGACCAACGGACATATTTATGTGGGTCTATTTCTGGATTCTTTATTCTGTTTCATTGGTCTATTTATTTTTTCACCAGTACCACATTGTCTAGATTATAGTAATTATACTACATAATGATAGTAGTAATACTACTATAGGTAGAATTAATTATTTGACTTTGTTCTCCTTCAATATTATGTTGGCTATTCTGGGTCTTTTGTCAGTCCATACAAACTATGAAGTCAGTTTGTCAATATCCATAAAATAACTTGCTTAGATTTTTATTGGGATTGCATTGAATCTATAGATTAAGTTAGGAAGAACTGACATCTTGACAATGTTGATCAAGTCTTCCTAACTATGAACATGGAACACTGGTCCATTTATTCTTTGATATTTTTTAAGAACAATAAATCATATTTTTTCATATATTTTATGAAAAATTATGAAAATATGAAACATGAAAAATGTATTTTTCATATATTTTTATTGTGAAATATTTCAAAATATGGAAAAGTGTACAAAATAATAACAAACTCATGTACATTAAATATTCTTATTTGGACATGTTTATATGAATTATTTTTTCTTAATTCTTTCTTCCTTTTTTTTATCATCTTTACCATTTTTAAGTGTAAAGTTCAATAATATTAAATATATTTGTGTTATGAAACAAATCTCTAGAACTTTTCATCTTGTAAATCTGAAACTCCATTTTATTGAACAACAACTCCCTCTTTCTTCCTTATCCCAACCCCTGGTAACACAATTCTACTTTCTGTTTCTATGAATTTGACAACTTTATATAACTCATATTAAGTAGAATCATACAATATTGGTCTTTTGTAACCAATATTACACTTAACATAATGTCCTTAAGGTTCATCCATGTTATAGGATGTAACAGAATTTCCTTCCTTTTTAAAGCTGAGTAGTATTCATTTATTTATCCATATATTCAGACATTTAGGTTACATCCCATCTCTTATCTATTATGAATAGTGCTGCTGTGAACATGGGTATGCAAATTTCTCTGAGACCCTGCCTTCTTTATGTATCTAGAAATTCCTGGATCATATGGTAGTTCTGTTTTTAACTGTGTTTAGGAACTCCCATGCTGTTTTCCATAGTGGTGCATCATTTTACAATCCCACCAAAAGTCCAATCCACCAAGGATTCCCATTTTTTCTCTATATCCTTGTCAACACTATTTTTTGGTATTGTGTGTCTGAGTGTGTGTGTGTATTTACAGTAGCTATCTTTTTTCCCCCCCTTGTTCACAAAAGACTTTATTATCTAGTGATGCATACTGAGAACATACAGAAATATGCATGGTCCACTTCACATGCAGGAGAACAATCTTCACTTTACAATAAGTGTCAACTGTTTCATGCAATAGACAACTCAGGGATCATTTCTATAATTGTTACAGTAGCTATCTTAATGAGTGTGAAGTGATATCTCGTAGTTTTTTTGTGTGTACAATAATTTTTTCCAGTTTTATGGAGAAACAATTGACATACATCACCACATAAATTTAAGGTGTGCAACATGATTGTTTGATTTACATATATTGTTAAATAATTACCACAATAAGTTAACATCCATCATCTTATATAGATACAATAAAAAGGAAAGAAAAATTTCTCCTTGTGATGAGAACTGTTAGGATCTACTCTCTTAACAACTTATATACCCTACAGCAGTGTTAACTATAGTCATCATACTATACATTACATCCTGGTGCTTATTTACCTTATACATGGAAGTTTGTAGCTTTTGGCCATCTTCCTCCAATCCTCTTCCCATCCCCAACTCCCCATCCCCTACATCCCTTATCTCTGATAACCACAAGTCTGATTTCTTTTAACTCGAAAAGATATCTGTACTCTCACTCTCATGTTCATAGCAACATTATTTACAATAGTTAAGGCACAGGAACATTGATGGATGATTGGATAAAGAAGTTATACACACACACACACACACACACACACAGACCATATATAATGAAATACTATTCAGTCGTTTGCAAATATTTTCTCCCTTCCATTGGCTGCCTTTCTCACTCTGTTGAATGATGCACAAAAGGTTTTAAGTTTTATGTAGTCCCATTTGTTTATATATATATTTTTTGTTGCCTGTGCATTTGGTGTCATATCCAAGAAATCATTGCCAAGTACAATGTTATATAGCTTTTTTTCCTTTTTTTTTTTCTAGGAGTTTTGTCACTTGGGGTTTTATGTTTAGGTTTTTAATCCATTTTGAATTAATAATAGTATATGGTGTAAGACAAAAGCCCAACTTCATTCTTTTGCATCTGGATATCCAATTTTTCAGACACCATTTGTTGAAAAGACTGCCTTTTCCCCATTGAGTGGTCTTAGGACTCTTGTTGAAGATCATTTGACTATATATATGAGGATTTCTTTCTGGCCTCTCAATTCTATTCCATTGATCTATTTATCTGTCTTTATGCTATTATGGCACTGTTTTGATTACTTTTGTTTTGGCTTTATAATGTTTTGAAATCAGGAAATATGAGTCCTCCAACTTTGTTCTTCTTTTTCAAAATTGTTTTGGCTATTCATGGTTCCTTGAGATTCCAAATGAATTTTAAAATGAGTTTTTCTCCGTCTGCAAAAAAATGTCTTTAGGTGTTAATTTGAAATGCACTGAATCTGTAGATAGCTTTGGGTGGTATGGACCTCTTGACAATAGTAAGTCTCCCAATCCATGAACATGGGATGTTCTTCCATTTATTTGTCTTTAATTTTTTTCAGTGATGTTTTGTAGTTTTCAGTGTACAAGTCTTTCACTTTCTTGGTTAGGTTTGTTCCTAAGTATATTATTCTTTTTGATCCTATTGTAAATGGAATCATTCTTCCTAATTTCCTTCTTGATTATTTGTTAGTGAATAGAAATGTAAATGATTTTTGTGTTCTGATTTTCTATCCTACAATTTTGCTGAATTCATGTATTCTACTTTCATTAGAGTTTTATAATTTCCCTTATATAGATCTTGCATCCATTTTGTTACTTTTTCTTTTTTTGTGTGTGCAATAATCTAACTTCAATTTGGCTTCTATTCTTCCTTTTATTCATTTTTTAAAAGATTTTATTTATTATTTGACAGAGAGAGTGCATGACCAAGGGCAATGGACAAAGAGAAAAGGAGAAGGATAAGCAGACACCCTGCTGAGCATGGAGCCCAAGTTCACTAGGGGCTTGATCCCCATACCTGGAGATCACAACCCGAGCCAAAGTCAGAGGTTTAACTTACTAAGCCATCCAGGCACCCCTATTCTTCCCTTTAATCATTATAAACATATTTATTTTATAACCTCTTTCAAACTGTTCCATTATTTCTAGTTCTTAGGGTGTTAATTCTGTTGACTGTATCTGTTAACTCTCCCTCAGAAAGGCTTTTTTTCTTTTTGCGGTTGGTAATGTTTTTCTATTCCGTTTTCAGAAGAGTTTATTCATTCTATAGTAGTCATAGTTGCCCTGGATTCTGAGAGTAAAGATACCTATGTTCAAGCTTGTTTTTACAAACATGTTTCTTCCAATGTTATGAGTGGCTCTGGACTGTTTCTTTGATTATGAATCCCACATCACGCAGGTAGAATAAATCTGGGTATCACACATACTTTAGACAAAGTTAAGATTTTAATTTCCTAGACAGATGGCAGGCTTCTTTGCCACATATTTGGTCGGAGTGTTTTTCTAGCCTGTGAATATATGAACGCCTAAGTCCCAGGGTCTGAACAGGGGCACCAATTCCAGCTTTCCTACCTTATGTAGGCCTGCTAGTCAAAGCCTCTTACCTCTACGTGAGCATTAAGAACCCAACCCCTGCTCATAAGTCTTATGTGCCTGCGTAAGTCAGCTTTCTCCATACAAGCAATGCGGCCAGCAGTCCAGCTGGTGCACAGGCCCTGAAATCTCACTCACTGCCCTTTCATCGACACAGAGTCATTTATGTGGCCTGATTTGAAGGCTTCAGAAGAGAAACACAACCCAAAGCATCTTCCCCAATCAGAGACCTAAAATTCTACCACTGAAGATTAATTCCTGTGAGATAAGCATTACCATCTTCTCTTTACATAGACAATATTCTAAATACCTGTTTTGTTTTGATTTTTTTAGACAATTACACTTATCTTGGCCGGTAGGCGGCCACTCTGTCCCATGGCCTTTGGCCCCTGCCTGTTCCTTCTTGCTTTTTGGTTCTCCTTAGAGGGACTGCTGCCCACTGGTGCCATCGTAAGAGGAAGGCTCCAGCAAAGCGCACCCCTCTGCTCTCGGTCCCCGTGGCAGGTGCTGTGGAGTCCGTGTTTCCCCAGGATTTCACTGGGGTGGGACTTTGTTTGGTTTGAATTCTTTTGCCCCTAAGAGTAACCACTTTCCTTACATTTGGAAGCTGTGGTCTCCACTCTGGCCTCTGCCCTCAGACACTCAGGTGGTTGGTCTGGATCTCGGGTCACCAGGCCTGCTAGCGGGGGCTGACTCAATAGTGTGTTACTGTCATCAACTGGGACTCCACAGGTCCTCTATGGGTCTCAGCCCTACCAACTCTCACTTTGGAACAAAACACCAGCCCTTTTGTAGCTGACAAAGAATAAAGTTGTTAACCGTCTCGGAAAAAAAAAAAAATATATCAGTGTAAATGACAGAAGAGACATTTTACAAATTATCAAGACGAGCAATGAGAAATTTTTTTAACAAAATTAAAATAATAATTGTTCCTAATAGGGAGATAGTATATATTTCTTGGTTTTTGCCTATATAGCAACACTTGCTCCTATATTTTTTGGTTACAGAAATCTTTTCTGGGATAACCCATTCATGTATTTTAGGTAGAGATGAAGTTAGAAGAGTAAAGGTCCAAGCCTGGCCAACTAGTATGATCCACTCCACTGGCCTCATTTAGTCCATGAATGGGCTTTTCAGCTGGAGCTACTAAGGAAGATGGTCACTGTAAATGAGGTTTGATAAGGTAGGAGGATTTTTTTAAAAATAGATATGTTATTTGTTGAAATAATATGCAATAGACTTTTTTTTAAGATTTTATTTATTTATTTGACAGAAAGAGATCACAAGTAGGCAGAGAGGCAGGCAGAGAGAGAGAGGGGTAAGCAGGCTCCCTGCTTAGCAGAGAGCCCGACATGGGGCTCAATCCCAGGACCCTGAGATCATGACCTGAGCCGAAGGCAGAGACTTAACCCACTGAGCCAGCCGGGCGCCCCTGCAATAGACTTTTTTCTCTTCAATCATTAATATATAATATTCCAGTCATAATTTAACACCAAGACAGATAAGTCAGTATGTGAGAATGCAAAAATAAACCAGGCCTCATAAATTTTTACCTTTAGATCAGAGAGTAAGAAACAAAAAGGAGTTAGAGATCATCTTATCTAAATCTTTCATTCTACAGATGAGAACATTATGGTCCAGAGAGGTGAAAGTATTTTCCTAAGTTCACACCATAAGTAGCAGATAGCAAAACCAAAGTTAGAACTCAGATATTTTATAAAAGAGAGGAAGACAATGAAAGTACAGGAGAGTGGGCATCACTGATAAAACAAAGAACCTAAGTTAGGAGGAGGAAATGAGATCTAGGGCACAAGTAGAGGAATAATTCTTAGATTTAAGGATGACTATCCCTTAAATTCAAACCAGAAGAGAAGTGTGGGTATGCATACAGATTAGATTTTAGGGGGTCTAAGGAATATGCATTTGCCATAAATATTATTTACTGATTTATCACATTGTCTCTCTGATCTCCCTTAAGAAGGGGACTATGTAAATATAAACTATGTTCTCTTAAAAGGGAGAGGGCATCAGGTAGCCAGGAAGAGAGGACCACAGGCAAAATCCCAGAGTTGTGGACCATGAATTTTGCCAACTTCCCAGCTTAGCTGAGGCCCACTCCCAATAACAAAAAGTCCAGGAATTAAAATTATGCCAAGAAAACTTTAAAATTATTCAAATGGGCAAATTGACCCAGCACATGAGAATGGGATTTATAGAGTAAATGTCTCCCTTGGGATGAAATGGGGAGGGTACTATAAACAGAGACAAGTCCTACCAGTAGCCAGACAGCTGGTAACAAAGGCCAGGCTGCACAAAGGTCTTTCTGGCTGCCCTTTTACACAGGAGTAAGAAAACCATACATCTCTGTTGGGAGTGAGAATGATCTGGCTACAGCATCTGTCATTCCATTGATTGCCAGGCTGGCTTCATTAGTTCTGGCTGGCTAGGCTAGGATCTCCTTTCTCTCTTACCTCTCCACATGTGTCTCTTCTCAAGCTGCATGCTCTGTCAAAGAGGGCATCCTCCTCTAGTAGGGTGGATCATTCTCCAGAGAAGAGTATACTTATTATCAGAGAATAACCCAACTTCATTCAAGAGCCCCTAAATAATATTAGTTCTAACTTTTTTTTTCACCCTAAAGGATTACCTATAGTGCCAACAGCACCCAAAGTGACTAAGACCTCACAGGAAAAGAGGTCTGGCTCTGGAATGAAAGATTTAATGATGGGTATCCAAAGACTTTCACATTTTCATCTAGAATGAAAAGTCCAAAAAATTAAGGACATGGTACAAACAACAGTTATGAGGACATTGACACTGTAAGATGTCCCAACCTTTGTACCTCCTCTGTGTATATGACTGGGAGGCAACACAGTATCATGGGCTTTAAAAGCATTACATTGTGTCTCAGATCCTCTTGTCTTCATACTTTCCTGACTTTAGTTGCCATCTATGCTATACTAATGATTTCCTGTCTAGAACTCTTTCTAGAATTCCTGACCCTCATACCCATCTGCCTATAAGACTTCTACTTTAGTATGCCATAAACTCAAAAAATATTTATTTAGCATCTACTAAGTGTCAAGTAATGTCCCAATATGAACTTATATCTTCACTCTCCTGAAAGGAAAACTAGACGAAACCTTGGGTTTACACGAACATTTCAGTTGGACTGAAGTTGAAAGCATCCACAGGGTATCAGGTACTATCCCAAGCATATTTACCTCTGTACCTCATTTAATGATCACACTAGTCCAGCAAAATAAGCAAAATTTAAAAGATGAAAAAACAGGTATATAAAATACATGTTTCCAAAACTTTTAGGTTTCAAAGACATTTCAAAAACTAGTAGAAGTTCATAGGTTTACTATTTGTTTTTGACAAAGAAGAATACTGAAAAAATAATTTACTCTAATTTCATAAAAGATAGACTACATTACATGGAGGAAACTTAAATGCAAATTACTAAGGAGCTAGTCTGAAAAACTTCCAACTATATGCAATTCTAGAAAAGGTAAAACTACAGAGATAGTAAAAAGATTAGTGGTTGCAGGAGGGGAGGAGAGAAAAGATGAATAGATGGAACATGGAGGATTTTCAGGGCACTAAAACTCCTCTATATGATACTAATAATGGTAGATATATATTATAATACATTTGTCCAAACCACAGAATGTAAAGACCAAAAGGGAACTTTAATGTAAACTATGGACTTTGGGTGAGAATGATGTATAGGTTAATCAATCAGTATAGGTTAATCAATTGTAAGACCACTATGGTGGGGGACATTGATAATGGGAGAGGCAGTGCAAATTGGGGAGCAAGGTCATGTGGGAAATATTTGTCCCTTCCTCTTAATTTTGCTATGAACCTAAAATTGCTGTTAAAGAATTTTCCTTAAAAAGAAAAGTTCCATTTAAATATGTATGTATGTGTGTTGAGTTTGAGGAGTTCATTATAGATCTTGGATATCAGCCCGTTGTAGTGTCATTTGCGAATATCTTCTCCCATTCCGTGAGTTGTAGGCAGAAGACATGAACAGACACTTCTCCAAAGAAGACATACAAATGGCTAACAGACACATGAAAAAAATGTTCATCATCATTAGCCATCAGGGAGATGCAAATCAAAACCACATTGAGATGCCACCTTACACCAGTCAGAATGGCCCAAATCAACAGGACAGTAAACAACATGTGTTGGAAAGAATGTGGAGAAAGGGGAACCCTCTTTTACACTTTGGTGGGAATGAAAGTTGCTGCAGCCACTTTGAAAACAGCATGGAGATTCCTTAAGAAATTAAAAATAGAGCTACCTTATGACCCTGCAGTTGCACTACTAGGTATTTACCCCAAAGATACAGATGTAGTGAAAAGAAGGACCACCTGTACCCCAATGTTCATAGCAGCAATGGCCACAGTCACCAAACTGTGGAAAGAATCAAGATGCCCTTCAACAGACAAATGGATAAAGAAGATATGGTCCATATATACAATGGAGTATTATGCCTCCATCAGGAAGGATGAATACCCAACTTTTGTATCAACATGGAGGAGATTATGCTGAGTGAAATAAATCAAGCACAGAGAATCAATTATCATATGGTTTCACTTACTTGTGGAGCATAAGGTATAAGATGGAGGACATGGGGAGATGGAGAGGAGAAGTGAGTTGGGGTAAATCGGAGGGGGAGACAAACCATGAGAGACTGTGGACTCTGAGAGACAAACTGAAGGTTTGGGGGGGTAGGGAAAGGGTAAGCCTGGTGGTGGGTATTAAGGAGGGCACATATTGTATGGAGCATTGGGTGTGGTGCACAAGCAATGAATTTTGGAACACTGAAAAAAAATAAAATAAATTTTAGAAATAAATAAGTATGTATGTATGTATGTATGTATGTAAAAGAACATAAACAGTCCTTTCAATTCTATAAATTCAGCTTTATGGAAAATTTGTATTGTCCTTTCTTTTCTCATTTTGCTGACAACCAATAAAAGCCATGTCACAGGTCCCAAATGCGGGGATCACTCATTTGAGTTACTTGCTCAGGGCTCCTGGATTAAGTGATAAGTAGCTATAAGGACTTCCCTGTATTTGCATAAAGAGCCAGGTTACATCTCTCTTCTCCCACCATCTTCCAGATGCCCTATGTTAGGCAAATTAAATTATGCTGCCTTTCCTTAAAAGATGTAAAACAGAGCAGCTCAAGCTTTACCTTAGGGGAGCTTTAGCTCATTCAGTGGGGTTGCTTTATATTAAGTAAGAAAGAATGATCATCTGTGCCCTTTCCAGAAAAAGCTAACTTTTGGAATATTCCTGTTTCTTCAGAGATAGAATAATAATTTCTGGAGAAAATACCATATTGTCATAACCATATTTTGTGAAGCTCATCAAAATAAATCAGAAATTAGTGGATTAGGGCTTGAAATTTTAGTTTCAAGTAAAGTTTCAGAGTAAACACCATAATAATTTGAAAATTATAAACTAATGAAATCTTCCAATTTGTTGGAAACAATAAAAATTAGTCTTATATGTACTTTCTAATATTGAAAGAAACTGATTTTTTAAAACTATAACTAAATTTGCAAATTAAATACTACCCACTATCCCCTGATGCCTAGAAGTCCTTAAGGAAGTCAAATAATACTGCTTGCTAGACCTAGTCTATTGGACTCTAGGATCATTAACATTAAAATATATATAATTTAGTATTTGGAGTGACAGGTATATTATGCAATTAATTTTTTGGTAATAAAATACCATTCAGTGAAGAAAGCAAGGCCAAAATCAGCAATCAAGGTGAAATAGATAGAAAGACAGAAAGAAAACTGTAAGTAGTGGTGTAATTAATGTATTTGGAGTTGTGATTATTTTGATGATTATATTACATTTTTGGTCCGATTAAAACAGTTTAGAAAACAATATTCAGTTTAATCAAATGAAATTTTTATTTTTATAGGTCAAAAAATGATCAGATATCACAATTTCATATGGTTCAAGCTAATATCTCATAGTCCTCAGTATATTTTAATCAGGTTTTTAGAAAACAAAGTGTTTTTTATCTAGGAAAATTAAGGCCCTGTAACTTGGCTTTTGCCAGATATCTAAAGAAATCAACTAATAGAATATAACCTAATAGAATATGAATTACTAATTATGCTAACTCGATAGCACACATTGAGCATCTACCACATGGCAGGTGAAGTTGTGGAAGTGTATGTGTGTGGGGGAAGGTGGGGTTAGGGTGGGAGGGAGAGCATGCTTTATAGAGATTTGGACATTTGAAGCTTGCCAAGCAGACAGGTTTTTTTCGTTTTGTTTTTGGGGCTTTTTAAAGACTGGTTTTATTTATTTATTTATTTATCAGAGAAAAGAGAGTGAGCAAGCACAAGCAGGGGGAGTGGCAGGCAGAGGGAGAAGCAGACTCCTCACTGAGCAAGGAGCCCCATGCCGGACTCAATCCCAGGACCCCGGGATCATGACTTGAGCCGAAGGCAGATGCTTAACCAAGTGAGCCACCCAGGTGTCCCCCAAGCAGAGAGTTTAACTAAGAAAGGCATGGGGAAAGATGCAAAATTACCTCTTTCTGGTTTTTAATTCTATTGTCAAAGTGAAGTCTTTGTTTTCTGTTACCAACAGAAACTGGTTAATGAAGACGTGCTAACTTAATCAAGTTAATATAAGAATTCCCCAGCAAAGCCAGGCTTAGCCAATAATTTCATATGCCAATATCAACAACCAAAGCACTTTCTGTCAAGGACTTCAACTGAATGAAGTTTCATGAACTGACAATGTGGCAAAATGTTAGCTTTAATAATAAATCTGCTAATTCTTCTTCCCTGCCCATCTTGTTCAACATTACATTCCCATTCTAGCAAATAATAAGCCCTCAATAAATATTTGTTGAATGAACTAATTAGCTGATATTGAGTCCTTGATTACAGCACAATGATTCCTACCAGATAAAAGAAGTTTACCATGTTTATTTAGTATACATAAACTTTTTAACAAATAGTACAAATCACCAGAAATTGCTCAAATATAACATCTTTCCCTACCAAATAACACCAATACCTTTTAATCAGATATTTTTAAATAAATTAAATCCATGGGAGCACCTGGGTGGCTCAGTGGGGTAAGCATCTGCCTTTGGCTCAGGTCTCGGTCTCGGGTCCTGGGATCAAGCCCTGCATCGGGCTCTCTGCTCAGCAGGGAGCTTGCTTCCCCCTCTCTCTCTGCCTGCCTCTCTGTCTACTTGTGATCTCTCTCTCTCTATCAAATAAATAAATAAAATCTTTTTTAAAAAAAAGAATTAAATCCATGTAAAGTATTAAATTAACAAGTATTAACTAATTATTTTAAATATTTAAATATTCTTTCATTGAAACATCCTAATTTGTATGTATATCTTTTATATTAGAAATATAATCAGAGGGGCACCTGGGTGGCTCAGTGAGTTGAGCCTCTGCCTTCGGCTCAGGTCATGATCTCCGTCCTGGGATGGAGCCCCCGCATATGGCTCTCTGTTCAGTGGGGAGCCTGCTTCCCCCTCTCTCTCTCTGCTTGCCTCTCTGCCTGCTTGCGATCGCTCTCTCTCTGTCAAATAAATAAAGTATTTTTAAAAAATAAATAAATAAAAAGACTAATTTTAAAAAAGAAATATAATCAGAGCTATGTGTATACAAAAACTCTTTGTTTTCTTTTATTGCCTACAATATAGTAATATGTGGCTACTTCATAAAATCGTTGTAAGAATTAATGAGTTATAACAGAAAGAAATTTTAAGTACAAAGGAGCCTATCCTAAGTGAAAATATTATTATAACAATTCTACCTCCTCATCCAGTTATAATACACAAGAATCTTTTTATAAGGCTACTTGTATATCAACTTCCAAATAACCTGATTAAAAAATGTTTTGAAAATCTAATTTTAACATGTTATCACATGATTGAAAATAAAAGCACTGTCAATTTAAGTATTTCAACTGCCAGGGTTCTATAGATAATAATTTTAAATAATAGTTACATTGTTAATTGTTGAAATAATATATAATAGTCTTTTTTCTCCTCAATCATTAAAATCTTATATAATATTCCAATAATAATTTATCACTAAGACAGATATTTTTCTAAGTAATGTATCACCAAACCACATTTTGTTTCTGGTGTCATCTGCCGAAATCAATCCATGCTATAAAATGACATATTAGCTAAAAACTTGATAAACTTTGGAATGAAGTTCACTGACATGATACTAAAAATAGACTCCTTTTAATTTTTTCAACAAATTTAATATGAAAATGGTGATAGAAATACATTAGGATAATAGAAATTCACCCTACATTAGTTTTTAATGAATCTTAGATATCACAATTCTTTCATATTCCAAATTTTAATTAGTCTTCAAAAATAATAACTACCATCCCTTGAACAGTCACTACATGCACAATACTATGCTAAGCGCTTATATGCTTTACTTCACAAAATCCTCACAACAAATTATACATACTAATTAGTGTCCCCATTTTATAGAAATGGAAACTGAGACTAAGAGCGTTAAGATATTTGTTGTGAACATAAGAACTAAAATCTGAATACCTCATGTCTACCTCACTACAAACTCCATAGTCTTTTTTTTATATAATTTTTTTTATTTTTTATAAACATATACAGTATTTTTATCCCCAGGGGTACATGTCTGTGAATCGCCAGGTTTACACACTTCACAGCACTAACCATAGCACATACCCTCCCCAATGTCCATTACCCCACCTCCCTTTCCCAACCCCCTCCCCCCAGCAACCCTCAGTTTGTTCAAACCCCTTAGTCTTAACCAATCATCCAATTTTAAGAAAGCAAAGTCCTAAATATAAAGACATGGAGTCAATTAAGTTGAAATATAAAGTTGGGCTGGATATGAAAAAAAGACATTACTGATTGCTTAAGACAGGAGGAACATAAACGACACTAGGAGTCTCAAGAATATATTTACATGGGGCGCCTGGGTGGCTCAGTGGGTTAAAGCCTCTGCCTTCGGCTCAGGTCATGATCCCAGGATCCTGGGATAGAGCTCCGCATCGAAGCAGTGAGCCTGCTTCCCTTCCTCGTTCTCTGCCTTCCTCTCTGCCTACCCTTCCTCGTGCTCTGCCTGCCTCTCTGCCTACTTGTGATCTCTGTCTGTCAAATAAATAAATAAAATCTTTAAAAAAAAAGAATATATTTACAAAATAAGTGAGACAAATGAATTTTCATTTTTAATAAATCCATTTCTTTTGGCAATATTTTTAATATGAATGCAGATAATAGTCCCTTTCAGAGTTTTCCTGATGAACATATTTTTCATTCTAGACTTAAAATTCAATGCCTTTTAATTATGTTTTCATACCTGTGTAGTGGTTTCATTAAATAACGTATATACTTTTTTTAAGCATTTGTTAACAAGTTATCAAATATTCATGAAGAAATAAGGTATACCTTCTTAAGCTTTACACCAGCATTTCTCCTCCATGAGAAATTAAGTTATTTTCACGTGATCAAAAAAATTCATGACACACAATTAAAAACAAACAAGAGTCACATTTTATAAGGCAGCAATTACATTCATGTGGTACCAGTGTAATTGAAAGACAGAAGACATTTCATTTGTTAGTAACACAGAATTTCTTCCAGCGGGTTTCCTAGAGCTCATTAGATATTCCCTGGCTGATTCTCCTAAGTAATTAGATTTTAACAGGATTTTCAACAGATCAGAGCAATCTCTGAGGGTGCCAATAGAAGAGTCCCCCTCTGGCCTTACCAGCAGGGCAGAGCAGATAACATCCAGACTGGGAGTTAATAGGACAATTACTGGCCTCTTTTAAATGAGTTACATTAATGCACTTAAGCTAAATGGTTCTGCATATGATTAAATATTAACATCTGCAAAATATGAAAGCATGATATGCAATCAAGTTTTGTTGTTGTAATTTCCCCAAAGAAAGACTTCAATTGTTTAAATAAATGCCTTTAAATATTATGTATTAAACACTTTTAGGATAACTAACAGAAAGTCAGAAACTATTCACACTTAAGAGTCCTAAAATATATGGACTTTAGGATGACACTTCTGGCTATGGTGAAGTAACTAGAAAATTTATGAAATAGTTGTTTTCGGACATTGGACAACAGGCAGTACAGGACAATGATCCCTGAGAGAAGGGGAAATAAAAGAAGTTGTCTCCCTGAGTTGACAGAGTTAAGAATTTGGGGAAGCCACAGTGGCTAGAATTCACAGGACAGAGTACCAGGGAGGAGAGAGTACCAGGGTACTCTCTGCGGTAAAGAGTTCTGTAGATCTGCAGAGGATACCCTCTGAGTCTCATGCTGAGTGTTGATTAGCACATGTATAAGAGGAAACTAGTCAAGGCTGAAAGAAGAACCACTGGGAAAAGAGCAGGTAGAACAATTGTCAGAGCTCACACAGGGCTAGGAATATTCTCACAGCCAGAGTTAAAAACAAAACAGAACAAACACCTTATAATACATAAGGCAACAGGTAGAGAACCCAGAAAGATATTATCTCAGCAGTAGGGACAAATTAGCTCTAGACTTAAAGTTGCTCTGGTGCCACTTAACGAAACTTAAAGGCAAATCACAAAAGGATCAACCTATTTCCAAGTTATTTGAATGCCCAGAACAATGTTAAAAAATATTTATAGGAATACAAAAGAATCAAGTGCCTAAACAACATAAATTCACAATGTCTAACACCCAAAATCATTAAGTCATGAAAAGACCATGGAAGATATAAAAATGACCAAAATCAAATTTCTAAAGATGAAAAATACACTGGGTAGGACTAAGAGTATTTTGACATTGCAGACTTTAAAAAAAAAAAAAAAAAGGACAGTGAGTTGTGAGACAGTGAGATGTGGGACAACTTCAAGCAGCTTAATACGTGAGTAACTGGGAGTCATAGGAGAAGAGAGGGAAGAAGGGATGAGGAAAACTATTTGAAGAAATAATGACCAAAAATTTTCCAATTTTGATGGAAATTATATACCCCCCAAAAATGAAGCTATGCCAAGGTTCATCATAAATCAAATAGCCTAAAATGTACTTTTAAATGCAGTGTAGACACATTTTAAATGTCTCTAGCAGAAACCAAAATAGATTGGTCCAGACCTGATCTGAAGTCAGTCTCATGTCTGGTTCCTAGAATACTGGATCAGAAGATTTTTCTAAGAGTAATTTTCAATCTAATCCAAATAGTCAATTTTGCCACTAAGTATGAGAAATTTTGTAATGAATTTTATTCTTTACTTATTGGCTTTATAAAGAAATGTTTCCTTCCTTTCCTCAGCTGCCTTCAAGGTGCTGGGTCCTGCCCAGGAAGATAAGGCCTGGTGGGTGTAAGTCTCTCCCTTTATCCACACCAACAGCACCTGACCTGGCAGTGCCTGCTCAGCACTCACCTGCACCATGGCCTCTGTCTTGGAGCTCCCCTGCATCTACTCAGCCCTCATCCTGCAGGATGAAGTACTGGTCACAGAGATGAAGATCAATGCCTCATTAAAGAAGCCAGTATAAATGTTGAATCTTTCTGGCCACGCTTGTTTGCAAAAGGCCTGGCCCATGTGAACATCAGGAGGCTCATCTGCAATGTAGGGAGTGGTGGACCTTCCCCAGCAGGAGGTCCTGCTCCCTCCACCACTGCTCCCCAGCTGAGAAGAAAGTGGAAGCCAAGAAAGAAGAATCAGAAGAGTCTGCTGATGACATGGGCTTTGGACTTTCTGACTAAACCTCTTCTATAACCTGTTCAATGAAAAGCTGAACTCTTAAACTAAAAATAAATGGGGGCACCTGGGTGGCTCAGTCCATTGAGCAGTGAACTCTTGGTTCCAGTCAGATCATGATGTAAGGGTTGTGAGATCCAGTGGCCATGGAGCTCCAGGCTTGAGGTGAGTCAGGTTGGAGAATCCCTCTTACCCACCCACCCCCAATCAACTAAATAAATAAATCTTTTGAAAAAATAAAAATAAATGTTTCCTATTCTCATTATTATTATAAGGTTACCTAGCTTTATACTCCAAAATATTACTATAAAATACGAAATTAGGCCCCAGCAAATGCAGCGGCAGGAGCCTGAACCAGACAAATAAGTGCTCGTAAGCACTAACTCTGTCCTTTAATTGGCTTTTATTCACTTGGATAAAATAGGGCACAGGATCAGTAAAAAAATCATCCCACTTACCAGGTCCTTACAAAATTACCGTGACCTTTGTGGCAAATCCAGGATTTCATGATCCAGAGAAAAATGGGGCCTGTGTGCATAGAGGGTCCTTACGAAGAGATGCTAACCAGCTATAACTTTTTCTTCCAAGAGAATCAAGCTAGAGGCTTAGATCAGGAGGAATAACTTCCTGACATTAGGATGGATTAAAAACACAGATGGCTTAGAATATTGTTGTAAACTTCAAATTCTATTCTGACTATATGATATGGATATATTTCCAGTAAAATATGACATATACCTGACCTATCTTTTCTATAAGTCTGGGAACACTTGATTGGTTGAAATGATACTTGAATTATTTAGGTTGAGTCACAAGCTCCATACCAACTCTCAAACAGCAAAGCTTGGTGCATGTCTGCAGGCTCCAAAATGTGGTAATATTCAGCTGGCCTTTTTGTTTTTAATTTTATCTCTATTTGTTCACTTACAAGTTTATTTCTGTAATTCTATTCTCCCTCATGGAGTTTTCAACGTCTGTGTCTTGCTTTATGTACTCAAAGTATTCTAGAGATTTTAAGTTGAAACAGAACTTTTTTCAATCTTAATTACACTTGAAGGGAATTTGGAAAACTTGTTATCCAAAAGAATTCTTTGGGGCAATCCAGATGGTTAACGTATCTGCCTTCAGCTCAGGTCATAATCTCCAGCCCCATGGCGGGCTCCCAGCTGAGCAGGAAGTCTGCTTCTCCCTCTCCCGCTACCTCTCTCCCTGCTTATGCTCCATCTTTCTCCCTCTCAAATGAATAAATAAAATCTTTTAAAAAATAAAATAAAATAATTCTTTGAGTGTATTGATCATTTTCTGGACTTTTTGTCTAAATCTCATTTTTATACATCAAAGTTTCTTAACACTATGTACACAAAATTAAAGATCTCACAAAGATACAGAGAGAGAACAAGTTAATCAATTTTAGAAAATGTGTTGAATCAACCTGAGAAAAGAGATTATATTAGCCATACTGAGACCCACAGGAAAACCAGCATCTGCAAAGCATCAAAGAAATCAAACAATTAGCCTAAATGAATTATAGTGGACTCCAGTTTCCTTTTTCTCATCCCTTTTGTGAGATTTTTCAGGCCTGTTTTATACAATGAACTTGAAATACTTTGGTAGTAAGCATATTTATGGTTGGTCCAATAGACATTTAAGCATGTTCTATTAAAATAAAGTATTGAGGGACGCCTGGGTGGCTCAGTTGGTTAAGCCGCTGCCTTCGGCTCGGGTCATGATCCCAGCATCCTGGGATCGAGTCCCGCATCAGGCTCCTTGCTCGGCAGGGAGCCTGCTTCTCCCTCTGCCTCTGCCTGCCACTCTGCCTGCCTGTGCTTGCTCTCTCGCTCTCTCTCTCTGACAAATAAATAAATAAAATCTTTTTAAAAAATAAATAAATAAATAAATAAATAAAGTATTGATGTAAGAAAAGAAAAGGGTAATACACATGAAAGAGGACAAAGGGTAATATCCCATGGCTAACTGCATGATTTTTTAAGTACCGGAAAGCAGAACTAAAATCTAGAAGTTGAAGTTGTGGCAAGATAAATTAGGCCCAATATAACAGTAAACTTTCTAACATTTTAACTTCCTAAACTTTCTAGAGATCAAAGATCAAGTGTCCTATCACCCAAAATGTGCAAATACTGACTGACCATTTGGCAGGGATTTTGTATACTGAATTCAAGTGTTGTGTAGGAGATTAGATTAGACAACATTTAATCTTTAAGTCTTTCTAAACATTCAGATGATCTGATTCTATGATCCTAAATGCTTTGATGTTCATGCTAGGAATTTCCTTTGCCTTAATTTCTCCATAGGATGACTGTAATGCCTGTCCCTTTATTGTGTATAGGAGATATTGAACTATAAGGAAACCTAGGGTAGTTCTGGTTCTATCACCAATTTGTTAGGTAATTTTGAACAACTCATTTTTATTTACTGGTTTTGGTTTTGTCATCTGCAAGTGTGGCCTGGAGGCATTAAACACATGTCTCAAGAGTTCATTCCACTTTATAGACTTTGCTTTCCCAAGTCTCTGAAACTTACCTGTGTATCAGCCTAGAGACTTGCTAGAATAACTAGCCAAAATTCTGTTTCTGACATTCAGAAAAATGTAACATCTCTGACATTATAATTCCATGTTATTGATGTAGAAAATTGCACAGTCAAAACTGACTTTTAGACACTTGATATATGTTATATGCAACTGATGTTTATGCAACTGATGAATCACTAAATTCTACCTCTGAAATGAAAACAAAACAAAACAAAAACAAAAAAACAAAAATAACTGACTTCTACCTGTTTGCTTCAACCATACCCATTCATAGTGATTAATCATAAAGAAAGACCCTTGAAGTTTCTCTAGTTATCAATGAATAACCTTCACCCATCAGCTCCAACTTTCAACTTGCAGATTGTATTACCAAACAGTTTACATCCCTGATAAAAATCATACTGCCCCTGCTCCCAAAGTAACTCTGTGCTACAATCTTTTTTTTTTTTAAGATTTTATTTATTTATTTGACAGAGAGAGAGAGAGACATCACAAGTAGGCAGAGAAGCAGGCAGAGAGAGGGGGAAGCAGGCTCCCTGCTGAGCAAAGAGCCCGATGTGGGGCTCGATCCCAGGACCCTGGGATCATGACCTGAGCCGAAGGCAGAGGCTCTAACCCACTGAGCCACCCAGGTGCCCCATCTGTGCTACAATCTTAAGAAAGAGCAAGTAGAAGGAAACAGTCAACAAAAACAAAGAGGCAACCCACAGAATGGGAGAAGGTATTTGCAAATGACACTACAAAGGGCTGATATCCAAGATCTATAAAGAACTCCTCAAACTCAACACACACAAAACAGATAATCACATCAAAAAATGGGCAGAAGACATGAACAGACACTTCTCCAAAGAAGACATAAAAATGGCTAACAGACACATGAAAAAAATGTTCATCATCATTAGCCATCAGGGAGATGCAAATCAAAACCACACTGAGATGCCACCTTACACCAATCAGAATGGCCCAAATCAACAAGACAGTAAACAACATGTGTTGGAAAGAATGTGGAGAAAGGGGAACCCTCTTACACTGTTGGTGGGAATGAAAGTTGGTGCAGCCACTTTGGAAAACAGTGTGGAGATTCCTTAAGAAATTAAAAATAGATTGGGGGGGAGATGAACCATGAGAGACTATGGACTCTGAAAAAGAACCTGAGGGTTTTGAAGGGGCGGGGGGTGGGAGGTTGGGGGAGCCTGGTGGTGGGTATTGTGGAGGGCACGCATTGCATGGAGCACTGGGTGTGGTGTAAAACTATGTATGAATTCTGTTACACTGAAAAGAAATTAAAAAAAAAAAAAGAGATTAAAAATAGAGCTACCTTATGACCCTGCAGTTGCACTACTGGGTATATACTCCAAAGATACAGATG
>PISX010028837.1:0-20933 GCA_004024625.1 Mellivora capensis | reverse complement strand
GTGCATGGCCCACGATGCCACCCCACTTTGGTTCTCTACCCTGGACACTAATATGCAGTCTGCCACAACCTGAGTCCTGTCCTCCAATCAGTCATAGGGTTATCTGGCCCCAAATCCAGCAGTCCAGACCTGTCATTCCCCTAGGCCCTAATCCTAGCCCTAGGTTGGGGTTTCAGGCACCCATACCCAGAGTCCTCCTCTTGAATCTCACCACACGGGGGAGCACTGAGAAACAGAAGAGAACTTCACCTGCCCCTGAGAAGGAATCCTTGCTTTGTGAAGCTATGTATAACCCTCAGAGGTGGATGAGATCTGCATTGCCCCTGAGGCCAGGCCCAATTTTACATCCGGCCAGGACACAAACACCCATTGTAACCCTTAGACTGAACCCCATTTTCAACACAGCCCCATGGGTAGCTCTCCTCAGAGCCAGGATATAAGGCCTTCCATACCACTAGGATCTAATCCTAAACATAGGTTGGCTCTTCAGGCATCCATACCCGGAAAGCTGCTTTCAAATCCCTCCATATGGGGGACCCATGAGCCATAAAATAGGACACCACCTATACCCCAGAATAGGCCAATCTCTTTGGAACTGTGCAAAAACCCCAGAGTGGCAGCAAACTCCATGGCCCCTTGAGACCACCCCCACATGGGCAGATTGCATGGACACAAACCCCAGCCTGAGCGACCTCCTGTGACTTGCCTAAACTTCAGATTCCCAGGAGCTCACCCAGCGTCTGTAGATTGGGCCTGCCATGACCTAACCCTAGCCCTAGCTTCGGTTTCCAGTCTTCTGTCCTTAGAACCCTGGCCCACAAGCATTCCAGATAGAGAACTCTAGAACCACACCATCGACTCTGCATAAACTACAGAAGGAAACTGTGCTCATTAGAGCTGCACAAAACCCACAGATTTGGAGAAACTGGCACGAAAAATGAGGGCACCCCATTTATGGAACACAAACCTGAATCCTAATACACATTCTGTCTTCAGCCTTAACCCCAACCTCCAGTCAGCCACCCACGTAGCTGGCCCCAGATTCGGCATATTGGACCTGCCATGCCCCTAGTTCCTAATGCTAACCCGAGGTTGGGTTTTCAGACATCCATACCCAGAGTCCTGCTCTCTAATCCTTCCATATGGGGACATTTGTGCCATATAACAGGAATCCATGTCTCCCCAGAATGAAGTCATACTTTCGGTGGCTGCACAAATCCCCAGAGCAGGAGAAAACTCCCTGGCCCCAGGAGGCCACAGACTCTTTTGGTAGCCCTAGAGGAGACAAATTCTTCTCTGATCTGAGCAAATGCCTGACACTCACCCTAACTTCAGAATCTGGAGAGCTTGCCTCAGCTTCTGCAGATCAGGGATCCATGCCCTAACCCTAACCATAAAGGGAACTTGGGATTTCAGAATTCCTTCCCTTGAGACCTGGAATGCAAGTTCTCCAGATTAAGGAATCTGGAGGCACACCGCAGGACTCTCCCTGCCTTCCAGAAGGAAACTCTGCCTATGGAGCTGCACAAAACCCCTAGATCAGGGGAAACCTGCATGGCCCCCGATGCCACCCCACTTTGATACTCCACCTTGGACACTAACATGCAGTTTGACAAAACCTGAGTCCCGTCTTCCAATCATGTACTGGGATAGCTGGCATAGAGCCAGCAGATTGTATACGCCATGGCCCTAGGTCCTAATCCAAACCCTTGGTTTGGGTTTCAGGCATCCATACCCAGAGCCCTCCACTCGAATCACTCCACACAGAGGACGCCTGAGCCACAATACAGAACTGCTCCTGCCCCCCAAAAGTAAACCTTGCCTTTTTGAGCTATGTAAAACTATCAGAGTTTGAAGAAACCTGAGTAGCCCCTGAGGCCACGCCCACTTTTGCAGGCCATCCTGGACACAAACACCCATTGTGATCCTTAGCCTGAGCCCCATTTTCAACACAGCACTATGAGTAGCCCACCCCAGAGCCAGGATATAAGGACTTCCATGCCACTAGGACATAACCCTTATAGTAGTTTGGGTTTTCAAGCATCCATACCTGGAACCCTACTCTCAAATCCCTCCATACGGGGGACCCCTGAGCCATAAAACTGGACACCACCTATCCCTCAGAATAGACCAAAGTATTTGGAACTACACAAAACCCCAGACCGGGACAAAACTCCATAGCCCCATGAGGCCACCCGCACATTAGGTGGATCTCATGGACACAAACTCCAGCCTGAGCGACCTCCTGACACTCATCTTCACCTCAGATCCCCAGAAGCTCACATCAGTGGTTGCAAATTGGGCCTGCCATGCCCTACAACCTAAGCCTAACCCTGGTTTCAGTAGTCAGACTTCCGTCCCAAGAGTCCTGACCCACAGACCCTCCAGATAGAGTACTCTGGAGCCACAACTTGGTTCTCTGCCTACCCTCCAGAAGGAAACCGTGCTCACTGGCTTCATAACACCCCCAGATTAGGAGAAACCTGCACGGCAAATGAGGCCTCTACGATTTTCAGAACTCGACCCAGGACACTAATACATATTCTGTCCTTCAGACCGACCTCCAGTCAGCCACACACGTAGATGGGCCACAGTGTCAGCAGATCAGACCTCCCATGCCCCTAACCCCTAATACTAAACCTAGGCTGGGTTTTCAGAATCCATTCACAAAACCCTGCTCTCAAATCCCTCCATATGGGGACCCCAGATTCATACAGCAGGTTTCCTCTCTCCCCTAGAATGAAACCATACTATTTGGATCTGCACAAAACCCCCAGTTTAGGAGAAACCTGCATGGCCAACAAGGACTCCCTGATTTACAGAACCCTATCCAGTACACTAGTACACATTTTGTTCCTTAGCCAGACATCCAATCAGCCACCCATGTAACTGGCCCCAGAGTCAGCATATCAGAGCTTCCATGTCCCTAGTCCATAATCCTAAGCCTATGTTGGGTTTTCAGGCATCCATACCCAGAGCTCTCCTCTCAGATAATTCCATATGGGGACCCCTGAGCCATGCAACAGGACTTCACGTGTACCCCAGACTGAAACCATACTTTTGGTAGCTGCGCAACAACCTCAGCAGGAGAAACTTCCAAATCCAGGAGGCCATCAACACATTTAACAGCACATATGGACGAAAATTCTTGTAAGGTTTGAGCGAATGCCTTGGACTCATCCTAACTTCAGAATCTGGGGAGCTCGCCTCAGAATCTGCAGATCGGTGATCTATGACATACACCCTAATTATACAGTGAGCTTTGGTTTTAAGAATTCCATTCCATGAGACCTGGAATGCAATACCTCCAGGTTGGGGACTCTGGATCCAGAGCACAGGACTCTCCCTGCCCTCCAGAAGGAAAGTGTGTGCTATGAAGCTGAGCAAAACCCCTAGAACAGGGGAAACCTGCACAGCCCCCAGTGCCACCCCACTTTCGTACTCCACCCTGGACAATATTATGCAGTTGACACAACCTGAGTCCTGTCCTCCAATAAGCCACCAGGACAGCTGGACCCAGAGCCAACAGTTCAGATCTTCCATTCCCATAGGCCCTAATCCTAACCCTGCGTTGGCGTTTCAGGCATCCATGCCAAGAACCCTCCACTTGAATCCTTCCATACAGGGGACCCCTGAGCCACAAAACAGAACTGGTCCTGCCCCGCAAGAGTAAACCTTGCCTTTTTGAGCTATGTAAAACCCTAAGAGTTGGAAGAAAACTGTGTAGGCCCTGAGGCCATGTCCACTTTTGCAGGCCGCCCTGGATGCAAGTACCCATTGTGATCCTTTGCCTGAGCCCCATTTTCAACATAGCCCCATGTTTAGCTTACACCACAGCCAGGATATAAGGACTGCCATGCTACAAGGACCTAACTCTTATCGTAGGTTGGGTTTTCAGGCATCCATACCCACAACCCTGCTCTCAGATCCCTCCATATGAGAGACCTCTGGGATATAAAACAGAACACCACCCAGCCCCCAGAATAGACCAAACTATTTATAACTGTGCAAAAACCCCAGCGCGGGACAAAAACTCCATGGCACCATGAGGCCACATCCATATTTTCGGATCGCATGGACACAAACTCCAGCCTGAGCGACCTCCTGACACTTGCCTTAACCTGAAATCCATGGGAGCTCCTCTCAGCTTCTGTAGATTGGGCCTGCCATGCCCTAGGCTCTATCTGTAACACTAGTATGGCCTTCAGACTTCCATCCCTAGAGTCCTGGCTCACAAGTCCTCCAGATAGAGAACTCCAGAGCCATACCATGGGACTCTGCATAGCTACAGAAGGATGTCATGCTCAGTGGAGCTGCACAAAACCCCCAGACTTGGAGAAACCTCCATGGCCAAAAGGCCACAACCTTTGCCAGAACCTGACCCTGAATCCTAAAACACATTCTGTCCCTTAACGTGAGCCCTGACCTCCAGTCAGCCACCCACGTAGCTGGCTCCAGCATCCGCAGATTGGACTGCCATGCCCCTAGAGCAAAATGCTAACCCTAGGTTGGGTTTTCAGGAATCCATACCCAGAGCCCTGCTCTCAAATCCTTTCATATGGGTATCCACGAGCCATTCAATATGACTCCACCTCTCCCCGAGAATGAAATCATGCTCTTTTTAAAATTTTTTTAAATTTCTTTTCAGTGTAACAGAATTCATAGTTTTTGCACCACACCCAGTGCTCTCTGCAATGCGTGACCTCCATAATACCCACAACCTGGCTCCCCCAACTTCCCACCACTCTCCCCTTCAAAAGCCCTCAGATTATTTTTCAGAGTCCATAGTCTCTCATGGTTCATCTCCCCCTCCAATTTCCCTCCACTCCCTTCTCCTCTCCATGGCCCCATGTCCTCCGTGTTATTTGTTATGCTCCGCAAATAAGTGAAACCATATGATAATTGACTCTCTCTAAATGACTTATTTCACTCAGCATAATTTCATCCAGTCCCGTCCATGTTGCTACAAATGTTGGGTATTCATCATTTCTGATGGAGGCATAATACTCCATAGTGTATATGGACCACATCTTCCTTATCCATTCGTCTGTTGAAGGGCATCTTGGTTCTTTCCACAGTTTGGCGATAGTGGCCATTGCTGCTATAAACATTGGGGTACAGATGGCCCTTCCTTTCACCACATCTGTATCTTTGGGGTAAATACCCAGTAGTGCAATTGTAGGGTCATAGGGAATCTCTATTTTTAATTTCTTGAGGAATCTCCACACTGTTCTCGACAGTGGCTGCACCAACTTGCATTCCCACCAACAGTATAAGAGGGTTCCCCTTTCTCCACATCCTCTCCAACACACGTTGTATCCTGTCTTGTTAATTTGCACCGTTCTAACTATTGTAAGGTGGTATCTCAATGTGGTTTTAATTTGAATCTCCCTGATGGCTAGTGATGATGAACATTTTTTCATATGTATGATGGCCATTTGTATGTCTTCGTTGGAGAAGTAACTGTTCATATATTCTGCCCATTTTTGATATGATTATCTGTTTTGCATGTGTTGAGTTTGAGAATTTCTTTATAGATCCTGGATATCAGCCCTTTGTCTGTGTCATCATTTGCAAATATCTTCTCCAATTCTGTAGGTTGCCTCTTTGTTTTGTTGACTGTTTTCTTTGGTGCCCAGAAGGTTTTGATCTTGATGAAGGACTCAAAATTCATTTTCAATTTTGTTTCCTTTGCCTTTGGAGACATATCTTGAAAGAAGTTGCTGTGGCTGATATCAAAGAGGTTACTGCCTATGTTCTCCTCTAGTATTCTGATGGATTCCTGTCTCACGTTGAGGTCCTTTATCCATTTCGAGTTTATCGTTGTGTATGGTGTAAGAGAATGGTCGCGTTTCATTCTTCTACATATAGCTGTCCAATTTTCCCAGAACCATTTATTGAAAAGACTGTCTTTTTTCCACTGTATATTTTCCTTCCTTTGTCGAAGATTATTTGACCATAGAGTTGAGGGTCCATATCTGTGCTCTGTACTTGTTCTGTTGCTCTATTTGTCTGTTTTTATGCCAGTACCATGCTGTCTTGGTAATCACAGCTTTGTAGTAAAGCTTGAAATCAGGTAACGTGGTGCCACCAGTTTTATTTTTGTTTTTCAACATTTCCTTAGCAATTGGGGGACTCTTTTGATTCCATAAAAATTTTAGGATTATTTGTTCCAGCTCTTTGAAAAATACTGGTGGAATTTTTATCAGAATGGCATTAAAAGTATAGATTGCTCTAGGCACTATAGACATTTTAACAATGTTTATTCTTCCGATCCAAGAGCATGGAGTGGTCTTCCATCTTTTTGCTTCTTCTTCAATTTCTTTCATGAGTGTTCTGTAGTTCCTCGAGTACAGATCCTTTACCTCTTTGGTTAGGTTTATTTCTAGGTATCTTATGGTTCTTGGTGCTATAGTAAATGGAATCTATTCTCTAATTTCCCTTTCTGTATTTTAATTGTTAGTGTATAAGAAACCCATTGATTTCTGTACATTGACTTTGTATCCTGCCACGTTACTGAATTGCTGTATGAGTTCTAGTAGTTTGGAGGTGCAGTCTTTTGGGTTTTCCATATAAAGTATCATGTCATCTGTGACGAGAGAGTTTGACTACTTCCTTGCCAATTTGGATACCTTTTATTTCTCTTTGTTGTCTGATTACTGTTTCGAGGACTTTTAGTACTATGTTGAACAAGAGTGGTGAAAGTGGGCATCCTTGTCGTGTTCCTGATCTCAATGGGAAGGCTATGAGCTTCTTCCCATTGAGGATGATGTTTGCTGTGGGTCTTTCATAGATAGATTTTATGAAGCTCAGGAATGTTCCCGCTATCCCTATACTTTGAACCATTTTAATCAGGAACGGATGCTGGATTTTGTCAAATGCATTTTCTGCATCAATTGAGAGGACCATGTGGTTCTTCTCTCTTCTCTTATTGATTTGTTCTATCACATTGATTGATTAGCGAATGTTGAATGATCCTTGTAACCCAGGGATTTATCCCACCTGGTTAAGGTGGATAATCTTTTTTTTTTTCAGATTTTTATTCATTTATTTAACAGAGAGAGAGATCAGAAGTCGGCAGAGAAGCAGGCAGAGAGAGGAGGGTGGAAGCAGGCTCCCTGCTGAGCAGAGAGTCTGATGCGGGGATCCATCCCAGAACCCTGGGACCGTGACCTGGGCCAAAGGGAGAGGCTTTAACCCAATGAGCCACCCAGGCGCACCTGGATGATATTTTTAATGTTTTGTGGATCTTGTTTGCTAGGATCTTGTTGAGAATCTTAGCATCCATATTCATCAGTTATTGGTCTGAAATTTTCCTCTTTGGTGGGGTCTTTGCTTGGTTTGGGGATCAGGGTAATGCTGGCTTCATAAAAAGATTCTGATTTTGGAAGTTTTCCTTCTCTTTCAATTTTTTTGAAACAGCTTCAGGAAAACAGGTGTTATGTCTTCTTTGAAAGTTTGGTAGAATTCTCCAGGGAATCCGTCACGTCCTGGTCTCTTGTTTTTTTGGGAGGTTTGTGGTCACTGCTTCAATCTCGTTACTAGATATTGGTCTGTTTAGGTTGTCAATTTCATCCTGGTTCAATTTTGGGAGTTTATATTTTTCCAGAAATGCATCCATTTCATCTAGGTTGCTTAACTTATTGGCATACAACTGTTGATAATAGCTTCTGATGATTGTTTCTAATTCCTTGCTCTTAGTTGTGATCTGTCCCTTTCATTCATAATTTTATTAATTTGAGATTTCTCTCTTTTCTTTTGGATTAGTGTGGTCAATGGTTTATCGTTCTTATTGATTCTTTCAAAAAACCAGCTTCTGGTTAATTGATACATTCTACTGTATCTCTAGTTTCTACCTCATTGATCTCTGCTCTAATCTTGATTATTTCCCTTCTTGTGTGTGGAGTTGGTTTAATTTGCTGTTGATTCTCCAGTTCATTAAGGTGTAGAGACAGCTGGTGTATTCTGGATTTCTCTATTTTTTTGAGGGAGGCTCGGATGGCTTTGTATTTCCACCTTAGTACAAACTTTGCTGTATCCCATAGGTTTTGGACCAAAGTTTCTTCATTCTCATTGGTTTCCATGAATTCTTTAAGTTCTTCTTTGATCTCCTTGTTGATCCAAGCTTCCATAAACAAGGTGGTCTTTAGCTTCCAGGTGCTAGAGTTCCTTCCCAATTTTTTACTTGTGATTGAGCTCCAGCTTCAAATCATTGTGATCTGAGAATATGCAGGGAAAAATCTCAGTCTTTTGGTATCAGTTGAGTCCTGATTTGTGACCCAGTATGTGGTCTTTTCTGGAAAACGTTCCATGTGCACTTGAGAAGAATGAGTATCCTGTTGTTTTAGGGTGGAATGTTTTGTATATATCTATGAGGTCCATCTGGTCCAATGTGTCATTCAATGCTTTTGTTTCTTTATTGATTTTCTGCATGGATGATCTGTCTATTACTGAAAGAGGCATGTTAACATCTCCTACTCTCAATGTATTCATATCAATATGACTCTTTTTTAAATTTTTTTTTAATTTATTTATTTTTCAGAGAGAGAGGGAGAGAGAGAGAGCAAGCACAGGCAGAGAGAGTGGCAGGCAGATGCAGAGGGAGAAGCAGGCTCCCTGCCGAGCAAGGAGCTCGATGTGGGACTCAATCCCAGGATGTTGGGATAATGACCTGAGCCGAAGGCAGCTGCTTAACCAACTGAGCCACCCAGTCGTCCCTCAATATGACTCTTTATCTTGATTAATAGTTTTCTTATGTAATAGGCTGCTCCCATATTGGGGGCATAGATATTTACAATTGTTAGATCATCTTGGTGGATAGTCCCTTTAGGAATGATGTAGAGTCCTTTTGTATCTCTGACTACAGTCTTCAGTTTAAAATCTAATTTATCTGATATGAGAATCGCTACCCCGGCCTTCTTTTGAGGCCCATTGGCATGAAAGATGCTTCTCCATACCTTCACTTTCAATCCGGGTGTATTCTTAGGTTCGAAATGGGTCTCTTGTAGACAACATATGGATGGGTCCTGTTGTTTTATCCAATCTGCAACCCTGTGTCATTTTATGGGCGCATTTTGGCCATTCACATTGACAGTGATTATTGATAGATACGTTTTTATTGATATCATGTTAACTTTGAAGTCTTTCTTTCTGTAGATTGTGTCTATATTTCTGTTCAATGATATTCTTAGGATTTTTCCTCTTTTATAGAACCCCCCTTAATATATCCTGCAGTGTTGGCTTGGTGGTCGCATACTCTTTTACGCCTTGCCAGTCTTGGAAACTCTTTAGAAGTCCATCCACTTTGAATGTCAGTCTTGCTGGATAAAGTATTATTGGCTGGATGTTTTTCTCATTTAGTGCCCTGAATATATCTTGCCAGCCCTATCTTGCTTGCCAGGTTGCTGTGCACAGGACTGACGTTATTCTGATGGGCTTTCCTCTGTACGTAAGGAGCTTCTTTGTCCTAGCTGCCTTTAAGAGAGTTTCCCTAGAATGATAATTCCTCATTCTTACTATCAGGTGTCTCGAGGACTTTCGAGAATTTAAAATCTTGGGGAGGGACTGTTCTGCCTCTAGTACATGAACACTGGTTCCATTCATGAGGTTAGGAAAGTTTTCATGGAGAACGTGTTCCACTATATCTTCTAGACTTCTTTCTTTCTCCTCCCCTTCAGGGATTCCAATAATTCTGATGTTGAAATGTTTCATGGTATCATTTATTTCCCTGATTCTGTTTTCGTGGCTTCTAAGTTGTTTGTTCCAGGCTTCCTCCTGATCCTTTCTCTCTATCTTTTTGTCCTCCAGATCACTAATTCTTTCTTCTGTCTCAGTTACCCTAGCTTTTAGGGAATTTAGATTAGATTGGAACTCATTGAGAGCCTTGTGAACATCATCCCTGGTGGCTTTCAGTTCTTCCCTAACATTGTGAACATCATCCCTGGTGGCTTTCAGTCCATGGCTTTCTGCAACCTAGCTATTGCCTGAATAATTTTTGGACTGAATTCCCTTTCCAACATAGTTTCTATGTCGGTAGCCTTTAGCCCTGTTGTTATAGAAGGCCCATCCTCTTATTTTTTTTCTGTTGAGATTATCTCCTCCTAGTCATTTTGGTGAGAGATGGCTGAATGGATGTGGCCTAATGTATTGACCTTGGTGCAGTCAAGGTGCACCCTGGAAAGCTTCTGAGCAATCAAGAGTCCCCACCGAAATGAAGAAAAAAAGAAAGAGAGAAAGAAGAAAAAATAGAGAGAGAGAGACAGGAAAAAAAAAAAAAAAGAAAGATAAAAGAGAAGACAGACCAAATGGTCCCCAAGGTAAGATTTGTGAAGTATACTAGCAAAAACAGACAAACAAAAAGAGTTATAAAAGTATATGACAAGAGAAGAAAATATATATACATATATATGTAGAAGCAAAGGAAATAATCAAACAAAAAAAGAACCTCGTCTAAAAGAACCCCTAGTGTAAGATTTATATACTACCAGGACAAACACAAATACACAGAAACACTGGCAGAAGAAAAAGATGGGAGAGTGGTTATAAATTCTCACTGTGGGCGAGGAAGGTTATTTCGACTCTTCCTGGATGTATCTTGGTATCTTTGTCAAAGGACTCAACTTTCCAAAGATAATGGGGGTTTAAAAATTGGTTTACCTAAAGGGGTAGCATTGACTGGGGAAAGGGGATTACCTTGAATTTTAACTCTACATGAATATTAAAAAATAAAAATAAAGAAAAGAATGAACTAAACTAAAGTAAAATTTTAAAAAATTAAAAAAAAATAGAAAAGCAAAAGAAAAGCATGGGTATATGTTTCAAAAAGTTCCGGTTAAAAGGTTATTATGGAATTTGATGTAATGGACATCTCACTCTGATGTTAAATAGGCTAAAAAATATCTATGTAAAAAACAAAATTTTTTTTTAATTTAAAAATGATCCAGAATAGTGGGAACGAATAAAAAATAAAAGTTGTATCTATGAAGTAGTGGTGGTTGTTCTCTTGTAGTTTTTTTTTTTTTTTCCTCCGCCGGTTGGCTTTCTGGGGCAGTGGCCTGCCTCATGGGTCTTCCAGTAATGTTTCCTGAGTTAAGTCCTCCCTCCCCCCTCAAGGTGGTGGGCTCTGAGGAAACCGGTTTTTCAGGCTTTTTTTCTCTGGAGGTTTTTATGTTTGTTCCTTTGTTTTTTCTCCCCTTGGCAGCTCTTGATGGTTTTTGGAGGTTTAGAGGAAAGCAAACTTCACCCAGACCTCCCTCTAAGAGAGAAGCCTCAGTCTCTTCCCCTCTGGGTGCTGCAGAGCACATAAGATCCCCCTTGGTCGCTGGAAGTGCACGTTCCTAGTTGCTGTCCCTGGGGACACAGGGACTCCTGTTTGTACCCAAAACCACAACAGCGGAGGCTATCTGGGCAGCTCCAGACCACCAGAGAGGTTCTAAGAAATCATCTCACACTGAGATTTTCCCACTGGCCTGAGCTGAGAGAGCTCAGACTTACCGGGTCTGAGAGTGGGAGGCTGGCTCTTCCGTGCACCTCTCTCAGGGGAGCGTGTGGGGCGTGTCTCAGGCTCTGATAGCACTGCGAAAAGGCTGTTTCTGCCAGCTGGAGGGGCTCCCACACCCTTAGGCGCTCTTGCTGGTGGCTCTGGGACGACGACCTGGTTTCTCCACCGCACTCTCTCTGGTTCAGCACCAGGGGTGGCTGCCTCTAACCATCCCAATTCCCACAATTTCACTCTGCGATCCTTTGCTCTTTTTGAGTGCTTTCTACCAGACTTTAAGTTAACTGGAACCATGCTCTTTGAAGCTGTGCAAACCCCCCAGAGCAGGAGAAAGCTGCATGGCCCCAGGAAGCCACCCACACATTTGACAGCCCTAGTGGACCCAAATTCTAGTCTGGCCTGAGCGAATGCCTGACACTCTCCCTAACTTCAGAGTCTGGGGAGCTTGCCTCAGAATCTGCAGATCATGAATTCATGCCTAGACCCCAACCATACACCGAGCTTAGATTTTTAGAATTCCATTCCTTGGGTCCTGGAGTGCAGGGACTCCAGATTGGAGACTCCAAGACCACACCACAGGGCTCTCCATGCTCTCCAGAAGGAAACCGTGCCCTATGGAGCTGAAGAAAACCCCTAGATTGGGGGAAACGTGCGCAGCCCACAATGCCACCAGTTTCGTACACTACCATGGATGCCAATATGAAGTCTGACACAACTTGAGTCCCATCCTCCAATCTGCCACTGGGACAATTGGCCCCAGAGCCATCAGATTGGACCTGTCATGCCGCTAGGCCCTTACTCCTAACCCTAGGTTGGGTTTTCAGGCATCCTCACCAGCGACCTCCTCTTGAAGCCCTTCACACAGGGGACCCCTGAACGACAAATAGAACTCCTCCTCCGCTGAAGGAAACTGTTGCTTTCTGGAACAATTAAAACCGTCATAGTTGTAAGAAACCTGCGTAGGCCATGAGGCCACGCCGCCCACTTTTGCAGGCTGCCCTGGGCACAAAAACCCACTGTGACCCTTAACCTGAACCCCATTTTCAACAAAGCCCAATGGGCAGCTCACCCCGGAGCCAGTATATAAGGACTGACATGCCACTAGGACATAACCCTTGTTGAAGTTTGGGTTTTCAGGCATCCATATGTGAAACCCTGCTCTCAAATCCCTCCATATGGGGTACCCCTGAGTGATAAAACTGGACAACACCTATCCCCAGAATAGACCAAACTGTTCATAACTGCACACAAACTCCTGAGCTGGAGAAACCTCCAAGGCCACATGAGGCCACCCCACATTTGGCGGATGGCATGGACACAAACTCCAGCCTGAGCGACCTCCTGACACTGGCCTTAATTTTGATTATCAGGGAGCTTGCCTCAGTGTCTGCACATTAGGCCTGCCATATCCTAGGTTGAAACCGTAGACCTAGCTAGGGTTTTCAGACTTCTGTCCTCAGAGTCCTTTTCCACAAGCCAGAGTTGGCAGATTGGACCTGGTATTTCCCTAGGCCCGATCTCTAACCATATATTATGTTTTTAGGCATGCATCCCCAGAGCCCTGCTCATGAATCCCTCCAAATGGGGTACCCTACAGCCTTACAAGAAGACTCCATCCATACTCCGGAATTAAACATTGCTATTTGGCATTGTGCAAAATCCCCAATGTGGGAGAAACCTCCATGTCTTCAGGAGGCAACCTCAACTTCTTGGTCACAAATTTTAGTCTGAGCGAATGCCTGAAATTTGTCCTAAGCTCAGATCCCGAGGAGCTCAAAATGGCATCTGCAGATCCGGCTTGCCATGCCCTAGGACATTTCCCAAACCTTCACTTAGGTTTTCAGAAATCTTTCCCCAGAGTCCTGGCTCACAAGCCTTCCAGACTCGGGACTCAGGAGCCATACCACAGGACTCTCCCTGCCCTCCAGAAGGAAGCAATGTCCTATGGTGCTGTAAAAAGTCCCCCAGCTTAGGAGAAACTGGCCTCTTAGGAGAAAAATGGCCTCTGAGGCCACCACCATTTAAGAAGCCCTCCCTGGACACTAACACACATTCTGTCACTCATCCTGAGATAGGACCTCCACTCTTCCACCCATTTAGCTAGCCCAAGAGCCAGCAGATCAGAACTACCCTGCCCCTAGTCCCCAGTTCTAACCCTAGCTGTGTTTTCACACATCTGTCCCCAGTGGTCTACTTTCAAATCCCTCAGTATGGGAGATCTCTGAACCAGAAAAAATGACTTCTCCTGCCTTCAGAAGTAATTCCTGTGGTTTGGAGCTATGTAAAATTCTCAGAGTAAGAGACATCTGCATGGCCTAGGCCACCCCAAATGTTGGAGGACTCACTGGACACAAGCCGATTTGTGAATCTCAGCCTGAGCTGCACTTACAACTCAGTACCCAAGGTATCTCGCCCCAGAGACAGCTGATCAGGCATGCCATGCCCCTAGGCCCTAATCCTAACCCTAGATTGGGTTTTCAGGATTCTATACCCAGAGCCTTGCTTCATATCCCTCTATATTGGTGACTCCTGAACCATAATACAGGACTCCTCCTGTTCCGCAGTATAAAACCTTGCTAATTGGAGCTGTGCAAAATCACCATGGCCATAGTAGTCTCCAATGGTACATGAGGTACCCCCATATTTGGCAGAACTCATGGACACAAAGTCAAGCCCGAGTGAACACCTGACACTCGCCCTAAATTCACAATCCATGGAGCTTGCCTTCAGCATCTTCAGGTCGAGCCAACCATGCCCTAGGCCCTAACCCTAATGCTAGCTTGGGTTTTCAGCCTTCTCCCAAGAATCCTGGACCATAAGTCCTCCAGATATAGAACTCAAGAACCACACCATATGAGTCGTCCTGCCCTCCAGAAGGAAACTGTGCCCTTTGGAGTTGCACAAAACCCCAAGTTTACTGAAACGTGCACGCCCCCTGATGCCACCCCAGGTTTGCACACCACTGTGGACACGAATGTGCAGTCTGACACAACCTGAGACCAGTTCTCTAATCAGCCACTGGGAGAGCTGGCCCCAGAGCCAGGAGGTCGAACTTGCCATGCCACTAGGCCCTAACCCTAACCCTAGGTTGGGATGTCAGGCATCCATACCCAGAAACCTGCTTGTGAATCCCTCCTTATGCTGGATCCCTGAGCCTTAAAACAGGACTCCTCCTGTCATGTAAGATAAATCTTGCTAATTGGACCTGCACAAAACCAGCAGGGCTGTAATAACCTTCAATGCCCCATGAGGCTTGGCCCATATTTGGCAGAACACATGGACACAAACCAGCCTGAGGGAACCCCTGACACGTGGCCTAAATTTACACCCCAGGGAGCTTATCTCAGTGTCTGCAGATTGGGCCTGCCATGCCCTAGGCTCTAACCCTATCCTTAGTTTGGGATTTAATGATTCTGTCCTCAAAGTCCTGGTCCACAGGCCCTCCAGATAGGGAACACTGGAGTCACAACACAGGACTCTGCCTGCTCTCCAGAAGGAAAACGTGCCCTAGGTAGCTCCACAAAACCCCCAGATTATGAGACAGCTGCATGAGACCCCAAGACACCCGCATTTACGAAAGCCAGTGCTGGACACTAATACAATTCTGTCCCTCAACCTGAGTCCTTCCTCCAGACAGACACCCACGTAGCTGGCACAAGAGACAACAGATTGGACCTGTCTTGCCCCTAGGACCTAACCCTAATGCTAGGTTTAGTTTTCAGACATCCATGCCCAGAGGCCTGCTCTTGAATCCCTCCATATGGCGTACACTAGAGCAAACAGCAGCACTCCAACTGTCCTCCAGAATGAAACCTTTCTATTTGTAACTGCAAAAAACCTCCATGTCCTCAGGAGGCCACCTCCACATACGTTGACCCTAGTGGTCTCAAATTGTACTCTGAGCGAATGCCTGACACTCACCCCACTTCACATCCTGGGGTGATTGCCCCAGATTCTTCAGATCAGGCCTGCCATGCCTGGGCCCTAACCTTAACCCTAACTTGGGTTTTCAGATTTCTTACCCCAGAGTCCTGGCCCACAAGCCTTTCAGACTGGGGACTCAGGAGCCATAACCACAGAACTCTCCCTGCCCTTCAGAAGGAAACCATGCCCTATGGAGCCGCACAAAACACCCTGATGAGGAGAAACATACACGGCTTCTGAGGCCACTCCCATTTACAGAAGCCAGTCTTGGACACTAATACACATTCTTTCATTCAAACTGAGCCCGGACCTCCACTCTGCCACCCACCTATCTAGCCCAAGAGCCAGAAGATCAGACCTGCCCTGCCCCTTGGCCCTCATTCTCACCCTAGTTTGTGTTTTCAGACATCTATTTTCAGACATCCCTGAGCCAGGAAACGGAACTCCTCCTGTCCTCCAAAAAGGATTTCTACCTGTTTCGAGCGGGGTAAAACCCTGAGAGTTGGAGACACCAGCATGGCCGAGGCCACTCCCACTTTCTGAGGACTCACTGGACACAAACTTGCATTGTGACCCTCAGCCTGTGCTCCATTTACAACTGAGTCCCCAGGTAGCTCCCCCCTAGAAACAGCTGATTGGACATTCCATGCCCCTGGTCCCTAATCCTAACCCTAGGTTGGGTTTTCAGGAATCCATATCCAGAGCCTTGGCTCGAATCTCTCCATATGGGTGAACCATGAGCCATAAACAGGACTCCTCCTGTCCCGCAGAATAAAACCTTACTAATTGGCGGTGCTCAAAATCTCCAGGGCTTTAGTAACCTCCAGGGCCATATGAGGATACCCCCATATTTGACAAAATTCGTGGACACAAACTCCAGCCTGAGTGGGCACCTGACACTCAAAATAAATTCACATCCTAGGGAGCTTGCTGCAACCTCTGCAGATTGGGCTAGCCATGCCCCTAGGCCCTCATCCTAACCTTAAGTTAGTTTTTCAGGCATCCATACCGAGCCTTGCTCTCGTAAAGCCCAATGGAACCTCCTACCAAATGCCCTGAGACATTGGGGGTGAGGTGGTAGAAATGTTTGCAGCATGTGAAAAAGCCATTCCCCTGGGGATTCTGGAAGACAGAGCACCTTAATGTTGGCAAACAGCAAGAGTACATCTTTCTGTATCAGATTTCTCCAGCCAAGTAACTCTGGTAGTGGATGGACTACACTAGAATGCGGGCGCCTGATTGCAGTGATCCAAATTCTATTGGGATCTGTGGTCAAGGAAGTATCTTCATTTCCTGAGATCACCTAACGAATGCCACCCTGGAATATCATGTACACAGTGCTCAGGGGTGCTGTCTGCTCACCTCCTTTCTGCATGCAAGGCCACAAATATACACAGTGACACCAACACACACTTCTCCACAGGTCCCCAAGGAAGGGCTGAGTGCAGCAAGGGCCCCACCTGGATTCAGACACAAATATCCACTCTTACCTGTTTGTGACCCTGGATAAGCCATTATGCATATCAGGGGTGGTCTTCACCTTGTCTGTGCAATGCAGATGATTGTGGCATGGACTTCCTCCACATGTCCACAGGCATATGTGGAATAAAATGTATGATATGGAGGAATGGTGTCATATGCAGGAAATACCTCCAGGCATGTTTTCCTCCTCAATTTCTTTGAGTCTGCAACTCGTCAGATCCCACCCTACAGTCCCTAAAGTTGTGTGTGTGTGTGTGTGTGTGTGTGTGTGTGTGTGTGTGTGAGAGAGAGAGAGAAAGAGAGAGAGAGAGATCGAGCATGCACATTCGCTCCTGATCTCTATCATGTGGTCTCTCAGGAGCCCAGAATCCCTCTACCATGGGACCTCTCACTCCCTGAGTTGTCATGCACCTCTTATGGCTTTGGCACAAGGGGAATGTCCTTGAACTAAAGGTATTCAAGTGGTGAAACTTGTAGGAATCAGACAGAAAGAAACAGAGATTTATGGCACAGACGTAATTATCACTTGAATGGTGAGAGTCAAATATTGGAAATGGCTCAGTTGTTCCACGATGGGGCTTTCAGTGCTGTGACTGAGAATGCCCAAGGGGACATCAGCGACAGTGCCTATCGATGGTGGGCATCTCTGGTAGAACAAGAGCCCAGCCAACAACTCTCCCTGTATAATCCCCCCCCCAGTATTAAACACTCACACACACACACACACACACACACACACTCACACATACACACAAATCCCAGAGGGAAGATCATGGAATCAGGACACCATCCATTATGTGATATTATTTTGTGGAAGAAGGAAAGTGTTTTCTTTTCTTCGTATTTGACTCATTATTTTACTACATAACCACAGTCTGGCTAAAACCTAAAGAACAATTGACTATTACCTGACTCATTAGAAATAAATGGGACGATTTAAGATATGATTTTAATATTTTTTATAAAAAGCCAGCTACAATAGTTTAAACATAGCCTATGCAGGATAAAGAAAGAATTTAAAGGTTTCTCATGGACCCAAACATTTTCCCAGTTTCTGCCATTCAGGGTTTCCTAATGAAAGGGAACACTAACCAAGATAATGAAAGTAGTTTATTTTGGAGATTTCCATGATGATTGTTCGTTTAGGAACATTCGTTGGTAATAAACAGTTATTTTTATTAAAAAACTGAAGGAAAATATGTATTGTTCTTATGTTGTGTAGTCAGATATAAAAGGCCATATTGTAGAATTCCGGGCACATGAAAATCCCAGATGAGGTAAAGTACCAAGGACAGATAGAAGAGCAATGGTTACAGGGCCTGGACTGAGGGAATGAGCAGTGAGTGATCAGTAGCCCAGGTTTCTCTGTGATGGAAATGTTCTACTAGTAAATAGTTGTGCAACACTCTTACTGTACTTAAAGGCACCTCAATATAACATTGAAAACGATCGGAGTAAACGTTTAAGTGATCACAATTTCTACTTTATTTATATGACCAAAATCTATGAGGTCGTTATACAGGTATATGCAAAACTCAAAAATTACAAAAAAAAAGGCAAGGACAAGGAAGGGGAATCGTTCCAGCCAGTTCCAGCCAGCATGAGATGCTGTTTGGGGGCTATGGCTTGTTATTCCACTGAGATAGGTGCTGGTTCGAGCCCCTTGAGAACCCCAGGAGCAGGGGTAGGTCCCTGCTGGATGTCTAGGTCAGGAAATGGGGCTGACAAATCGTCCATCTCAGGAGAGTGAATTAGAGCCCTGACCACTACCTACACCGGCCACAACAGGGCAGGTGGCGCCCCTGCTCTTGCTGAGGGTTGAGATCCAGCAGCAGGGGTGGGATGGGCCAGCGTTGTCTCTGAAAATACAGGGGGTGACCCAGTGGGAGCTGGGCCAATTTCCTGAGGTGGTTCAGGATCTTGCTATGGAACTAGTGCTGTAGCTCCATGAAGAGAAGTATCATCACGATGATCGACTTCCCATGTCCCTTTGATATAAAGGAAACTTTTCCCACGACTCAATGTTGTCTGTGTCCAAGAACCAATCCCTTGTTGATCTCCCTCACTAAAGGCCATGGGGACAGGGATCTGGGACTACTCACTCCTCTTGGCCCAGTTGTACTCTGTGGAGGCTTACTCAGTGTGGGTCACCCAGTACTCTCCACTGGCCTACATCATTCATCTCAGCCCTTCTCATACCCAGACCCTGTCTCTGTGGGCTCAAACTGTTTCAGCTGGGAGAGCAAGAGCTGAGCACAGTGATCCAAATCTGAGCCTGGCATACTGAGCCCCAGGTATGCCAGCAGCATATTCAGGCTGGAAAACACTGGGGGCTGGACAAAATCCTCTGGATATTGTCCTTGACATGTGTTCAAGATAGAGGAGATGGCCCTGGGGAAAGACTGTTAGGCAGAGGGATCAGAGGAAAGGCCACCGTCCCAAACCAATGTCCCAGGGAACCTTTGTGGGAAACTATGTCCCTGGGCTTCCAGCTCCTGTCAGAGGCCATTCCTAGTCCTTGTCCACCTGCGATCTGGCAATCCTGCCTGAGGCAAGCCTAGTCACAGATGACAAGGTGGCAAAACCCGCTATGCGTGTGAGTCCTTGATCAATGGTGTTAGAATTTCTGTCCTTCTTAGGGGAACTGGACACACGCCACAGTCTTTCTCCTTGCACACTTGCTGCAAGTGCCCAGGGAGGGGTGGTGTCTGTCCCCTTAATTACTCTCACTGCACACACCACTGCTCTGTGAAGAGCCATCCAACAAGGAAACAAAGGGACTGTCTCTAGCCAGGCCTTCCCAGTACCTTTCCAATACCTCAAGCATTATTTCCTGTGCCCATGTGCTGCCTCTTTCACCAGGTGCCACAAGTGGATCTCCTTCCACTGACACTATTCTCCCACAAGCTGGGCAATGTCCAGGCCCTGAGCTCTCACGGGCTCTCCTGAGCACCCTCTGAGTACCCAGTGTCTAAGTTCCAACAGATTGCTGAGTGTGATGGTTCCCAAAGCCTCTGTTCTGGGTCCCAGGATTAGAGTAGAGTCAGGGCTGGGAGGGTGCAGGAAGGGGAATGATTCTCTTAGGGGATAAAGCTGTTCCTGAAACCTCTCTGCTCTGCCACAGTTCCCATACCCACATCTTCCCTGGGCACCTTTATTTCTCCAGAGGAAACTCTCAGATTTTACTCTTAAGGAGGAATCACAGATGTGAGGGATGAGGGTCCAAGTTTCCCTCCAAATCACAGTCCCCTGGCTGCCCTTGATGAGAGAAAAGGCCCTCCTTCATCAGCCAAAGCAAATTCACATATCCTGCTGCTCCTGAAATGCACCCATATCTAGAGCAGGCCAGGGGGCAACTAATGAAATTCCCTGTGGATGTTACCTCTCTTAGTGTCCAGTGTCACTGAATGACCCTGACTAGTCTGGAGTTTTGGGGTGCTATCTGATCTATGCAGGGTTCAGAGTAATCTCCTATAGGAACACATGCACAGAGTGAGGTTTCCTGTATGCTTGCTGAATGAAAGTGCACCAACCAACCCATCACAGATATCTGAATGAGCCTGGGCCCCCTGTTAACAGCCGGAGAACACTGCTCTGGTTTCACCCAGCCACAGACCACAGATAGAGTCCCAGATCTCTTTTTAAATGGCCAAACAGCCCAGATCAAGTCCATAGTGATAGTAAGGGTAAGGCAGAGGCTTCATCATGACAAGGAGGACAATGATAAATGATTACAACGACAGTCCTGCTAACAGACCTTTGCACAGGCCCAGGAACCCTGGTGCACTTTCATTTCAAAACCCCACTGAGTTTCTAAGATAGCTCTGCCCCAATCAGAGGAGAAATCAGAGACGAGGGACATTTTGGGACATCCCCAAATCTCATAACGAGACCATGGCCAAATACCACTGGGCAATTAGGCAAGGGGTCTGACCTTGCAAACAGGAGGTCCAGGACCTCTTGGGTGGTAGCAAAAGCTCAGTATGAGCGCAGAAATATGTTGACATAGCTGAGGTTTCCTCCTAGCACA
>PISX010028836.1:0-20960 GCA_004024625.1 Mellivora capensis | reverse complement strand
ATCATATGATATCCCTGATATGAGGAAGTGGAGATGCAACATGGGGGACTAGGGGGGTAGAAAAAGAAGAAATGAAACAAGATGGGATTGGGAGGGAGACAAACCATAAGTGACTCTTAATCTCACAAAACAAACTGAGGGTTGCTGGGGGGAGGGGGTCGGGAGAGGGGGTGGGGTAATGGACATTGGGGAGGGTATGTGCTATGGTTAGTGCTGTGAAGTGTGTAAACCTGGTGATTCACAGACATGTACCCCTGGGGATAAAAATATGTTTATAAAAAAATAAAAAATTAAAAAAATTTTAAAAAAAAGAAAAAAAATGCAATCTTGCCATTGGTGACAACATGAATAGACCTAGAAGTTATTATGCTAAGCGCAGTGTATAGAATTGTCAAGTCACTATGTTGTACACCTGAAACTAATATAACATTTTATCTTTTGATAATAATGAAAAAAGATTTTGGAGACTTCATTTAAGTAGACATAAAATTAAAAATTACTGTTGAAATTAAGTTTGTTAAATGACATTACTTGGGGCACCTGGGTGGCTCAGTTGTTAAGCATCTGCCTTCGGCTCAGGTCACGATCCTGGGGTCCTGGGATCGATCCCCACATTGGGCTCCCTGCTCCGAGGGAAGCCTGCTTCTCCCTCTGCCACTTCCCCCTGATTGTATTCCCTCTCTCACCGTCTCTATGTGTCAAATAAATAAATAAAATCTTAAAAAAAAAAAGAATGACGTTACTTGATTACAATCAAATTTATAATTTTTATAGTCTTACACATCTAACAAATATAATATTCACTTATTGATTAGTAAGTTTAAGTAGAATAAGAATGTATGCCTGTATTTTATTTAATGCTAACAATTAGGAAAACATGGCTGTTTTTTAGTAATATCTACAGTATCAAAATAATTGTGTTTATACAAGATTTACTCAGATCAAGTGAATTTGAAAAATATTTTCATAATCTCAGAAATTTTAGGAATATTTAATTTCTATAAGCACTTACTTTTTATCTAAATTAATTTGGTAACACCATCTGGAGGGAAAATATCACATACATGTAATATACATATAGATAGACACAAGCAGAGATTTTATGGTTTTCATGCCAAAATTTTAACCACGAGTCAGGCATAAACACTGAATACAAAACTCACTAGAGTGTATAAGCATTGGTCTTCACCACTGCCCTTCTTTACATTTTTATCAGAATTGTGTTTCTGCTAGATGGAAGAAGTTATGGTTACAGGCTCAATATGGGGGTTAAACTCTTCACTTTTGTGGGAGGCAACTTTTAAGATTGTCTTTGCCCCAGTGTATAATCTTACAGAAGCTGTGGACTAAATCTGGGCTGAGGGACTGAGGAGACATTGGATATCTGGGTGTCTCCAAAGCCCATATGAGTGGGCAAAACAGCTAGTCTACCTCCAGTTAGTTTTTTTGCTTTTCAACCTCAAGTGGTTGCTTTAGGGGTCCCTGGGTCCTTGAGACCCCTGATGGGGGAGCGTGGATTTTGAATGACTACAAGGAGTTGAGGGTCTAGAATGGACAGGGAAGGTCTGACAGGGGTGGGGAGAAGGATTCAGGAGGCAGGGGTATGAAAGGTGACATATCAAAAGATCTAAGGGAGCTGAAGGGAGGATTGGAGGTGGTTAAAAGGATGGAGGCATGAGGGGATGGGAGAGGATACATCTTAGAGGAGACGGTTTGGAAGATAAGTTTCCCAAAGAAGCCCTTGAAACGACAAGTTACTTGCAGCAACGTAATCCCAAGAGGAAAGAAGGTAAACAGAATGAACACCATAGCAATGAAGCATATAGTTAGTGAGGGTTTGGGAAGGAGGGATTTCAATGGACTGAAAAGCTGCCATGGTCGCAATGGCATCTATCAAACAAAGAAGCTTGCCTTTAACACAGGCTTTCTGTCTTAAGAACAGGGACATCTGGGACTCGACCCCAGCCTCTGTTTGCCTGGGATTCCAATTTAGCTTCTAGAATATACTCAGAATCTTAAGAGTCCAAAAATCTGCTCTTCCTGGCTTCAAGAGACCTTTTTTTCCCTATTTTTCCTAGCACTGAGTCAGGAGTCAGCCTCACCAATAAATTCCCAATCGGTAAATCAGGAGTGAAGACAAAGCCTTCAAGGTTATGCAGCTGGGGCCACTAGCTAAGTCAGTCACATATAAAATCTGACTTCACATACCAGATCTGGTTGTAACCAAGAAGCTTCTTTGTATATTTCTTTGTATTTAGAAAGACTTATTATAATGAAAGTAATGCCTGCTCCTGTTTGAAGAGTGAAATGGGACAAAAGCATTGTAATAAAAAGCAACTGTCCCCTAAACTCTTTCTCTCCTTTCCTCTAACCCTCCTAATCTTTTTGCCCAGAGGGAGAACTCTGTGGCTTTTGATTTTGATTTTTCTATAGTTACTTCCTTGTGTCGGTTGAATGAGAAAAAAAGGAAGAGCTGAAATAAAACAAAAGCATTTATCTGAAGTCTCAGAGTTACAATTTGGGAAGCCTAGACTTGGGGAGCAATACAAATTGTGTTCCTCTAGCAAGCAGAAGTCAAGGATTTTCAAAAGACAAAATGAAGTGTTTGTATGTGGACTCTGAGAAACAAACTGAGGGTTTTGGAGGGGAGGGCGGTGGGGGTTGGGTGAGCCTGGTGGTGGGTATTAAGGAGGGCACCTATTGCATGGAACACTGGGTGTGGTGCATAAACAGTGAATTCTGGAACACTGAAAAGAAATTAAAAACATAAATAAATTAAAAAAAAAAAAAAGGAGAACTGTTTGTATGGGTTGTTTCCAAAGACTTTTGGTTGGGGTTGGCAGTGGAAAACTAAGGTTGGCTGAATATAGTTGGCTGTTAAGGCTAAGGCTATCACTAAGCAAAGTCTCTTACTGTAGCAAGTTGCAGGTGTTTGGGTAGAGTCCTAGGAATATTTGCAGTTTAGACCAGTTCAAATTTTATGGTTTCATCTTGTGAGAATGTGCATAAAGCCTGACTCCTTAGTGACCTCTAGTGGCCTCTTGGCTCTCTGTGAAAACTCCTTGACATAAGTGACTGCTTCACTTACCTCTCACATGTCAAAACTACTGTTTTTGCATCGCGACTTCCTGTTGGTTGACTCTGCTCTGAGGGATCAGAATCATCTCTTTCATCCCACCCTGTACCTTCCCACTCCTCTTCCCACTTGACTCTGTCACGATCCTCTTTCCTCCCATGGTCACACCCACATTTTTAGACAATCATCTTCTGATTAAGAAAGTAAAAGAAGGGACGCCTGGGTGGCTCAGTTGGTTGAGCGGCTGCCTTCGGCTGGGGTCATGATCCCAGCGATCCTGGGATCGAGTCCCACATCGGGCTCCTTGCTCTGCAGGGAGCCTGCTTCTCCCTCTGCCTCTGTCTGCCTCTGTCTGCCTGTGCATGCGCGCTCTCTCTCTCTCTCTCTGACAAATAAATAAATAAAATCTTAAAGAAAAAAAAGAAAGTAAAAGAAAATCTTCAGAGAAGAAGAGAGTCAGAGAAATGACATTTCCAAAAGAAATTTATTGAAATAAAATACTGGAGGATTTTTCAAGCAAAATAAACCCAAGGAAAGATGGACGAGACATGTGACACAAGAAAGAGAGATAAGCAACAAAATTTCCCCAACTGTGATTGTGCCTTTAACTACTGCTAATGCACCTGTGATTTTTAATGTAACTCCTAGAAAATAGTTCCTAAAATCAAAGGAAAGTTGTATGTAAGAGCATCTGAAACAAAACTTTCAGGTGGTTTCAGAAATAAAGGCAAGCTCAATATTTTGTCTCATTCAGAAGTTGACCAGAACTTCAAGACATTGAGAAAAAAATATATATAGGGGCACATCTATATATTAAAATACGTAATGAGGGGTGTCTAGGTGGCTCAGTGGGTTAAAGCCTCTGCCTTCAGCTCGGGTCATGATCTGAGATCCTGGGATGGAGCCCCGAGTCGAGTCGGGCTCTCTGCTCTGCGGGGGGCTTGCTTCCTCCTCTCTCTCTGCCAGCCTCTCTGCCTACTTGTGATCTCTCTCTGCCAAATAAATAAATAAAATCTTTAAAACATATATATATGTATATATATATATAGAGAGAGAGAGAGAGAGAGAGAGAGATGTATAAATTGTTAAGGGTACTTACAGATAAAAAAAAAATAGGTTATAGAGCTTTCAAACCACTAGAGGGGGCAGGAAGAAAGAACTCCATGACCCACTTAGTCAGGAATGAAAATAAGAAGGAAGCATGTTTCATAGGAACATAAAATGAAGGGAGAATAAGTCCAAGAAAATCAGTAACCACAATAAATGTGACTTAAGTTCTCTTATTAAAAGATGGAGATTTTGGGACGCCTGGGTGGCTCAGTCGGTTAACCTGCTGCCTTTAGCTCAGGTCATGATCCCAGGGTCTTGGGATCATGACCTGAGCTAAAGGGTCTTGGAATTGAGCCCCGAATCTGGCTCCTTGCTCAGCGGGGAGCCTGCTGCTTCTCTCTCTGCTGCTGCCTGCCACTCTGCCTGTTGTGTGCTCTCTCTAAAAACAAATAAATAAAATCATTTTAAAAAGATGGAGACTTTATCTTGTGGCAGAAAAAATCTTATGTTTCTTAAAATAGATCACAGAGAAAGTGTATAAACAAAGGGGGGGGCAATCAAGAGTATTCTTCTAAATAATTTGTGCATTAAATGGGAAATCAGGGGCACCTGGGTGGTACAGTCAGTTGAGCTGACTCTTAACAGTTTCAGCTCAGGTCATGATCTCAGGGTTTTGGGATGGAGCCCTGCTTCAGGCTTCCCACTCAGCAGGGCGTTTGCTTGTCCCCCCCCCCACCCCCACACCCCCACTCTCTCTCTTTCAAGTAAATAATATCTTTATTCTTATTGTGTTATGTTAGTCACCATGCAATACATCATTAGTTTTTGATGTAGTGTTCCAAGATTCATTACGCATAACATCCAGTTCTCCACGCAATCCGTGCCCTCCTTAATACCCATCACCGGGCTAACCCATCCTCCCACCTCCTAAACCCTCAATTTGTTTCTTGGAGTCCACTATCTCTCATGGTTCCTCTCCCACCCCAATCTCTCCCCCTTCATTCTTCCGTTCCTTCTCCTAATGTCCTCCATGCTGTTCCCTATTTTGTACCACACATAAGTGAAACCATATGATAATTGACTTTCTCTGCTTGACTTATTTCACTCAGCATAATCTCCTCCAGTCCCATCCATGTCAATGCAAAAGTTGGGTATTCATCGTTTCTGATGGCTGCTAAATAAAATCTTTGAAAGAAAAGAGGAAAACAAAATTAAAATTACAGACTACTCAATAATAAACAAAAATGAATAAACTATCTATAGGATGTGGGTCAGGTGATACACAAGGAATAGTGACTATTCTTACATGTACCTATTAGAAAGCAAGAGTTCCAAAATAAATGAGGTCACAGGCAGATCAATCAAAATGCCAGGACAAGGATAATAAAACGACCTCCCCCAAAAGTAAAAAAAGAAAAAAAAAATCCAAAAGATAAAAACAGCTATCACAGAAATAAGTTCAATGAAAACAATAGCTTTTTCTTTCAAAATGTCAATAAAGTAAGTTTTTTAGCAAGACTTCCAAAGGAAGAAAGAGGGGAGGAAAAAAGGAGGAACACATTAATAACAGAAACACCAGGTATAGAGGTTTAAACATCACGATTATCCCACAGAGTTTGAACCAATAGATATGAAAACACAGATGAAAGGAATAATTTTCCGGGAAAATATAAATGACCCAAATTGATTTGTTCAGGTACTGAACAGACACTATCAGTATACATTTTTACAATAGTTATGCATCTATTGTCCCCAAAACCCTTGTCCAGATGGTTCTGAGTTAATTCTAGCAAAACAATAGTCCTGTGGCCCATTAAAAAAAGTTCTTAGCGGACATGATGGAAAGTTTTCTTACTTGTTCGAAGTTAGTTGCACTTTCTTTCTTTTTTTTTTTTTTTAAGATTTTATTTTTTTAAGTACTCTCCACACTCAACATGGGGCTCAAACTCATGACCTGAGGCCAAGAGTCGCTCGCTCACTCCACCAGCTGAGCCCAGCAGGAATCCCAGCCACAGAACCTTTATTCCAAACCAAATGAGAATAACACTGGGGGTGGGGCTGGTGAGAGAAATAAATGAAGGGAAATTATATCCTACCGCACTAATGAATGTAGAAGAAACACTGATGTTAAATATGAGTGTACAGAGAAGAATATTGTGAAAATAATGCACCATGACTAAGTGGAATTTATTCTAGGATTATGAGAATGGCTCAGCATTAATGTCAATGACACAGTGGAGCCCACTCAGAGTTGGGGTAGGAAGCGCAGGTTTTGGGCCCATCTGGTGGGAAAGCACCATCTTTAAGAACAGCCTAAACTTTTTTTTTCCCCTCATTACAACCTCTTTCTATAATTCAGTCTCTGTCCAACTGTAAGTTTGAGCTGGTTATGTGAAAAAGCATCACCCAGGCATACTAACCGGAGTTCATCCACTTCCTTCCTTCAAATGGAAAGGACTCGTGTGGACACTGTTCTCACAGGGCCTGTATTCAGCTGGTGGCTTCTTTACAACCAGTCCTCATTATACACTGTTCTGCGTGTTATGAGAGGGTGCTGGCTAACTCTACTGCAGAGGAAGTCTTTTGAGGTGGGAGTGCCCAATGCTGATGCTCTCCAAGTGACCCCAGAGATGCCCATTGCCCTGGGAGACTTTGCTGGTTGGGCAGTTATGGGCAGTCCTTGCTGCTCCATACATACTGCCCCCCCACTGCCCTGCCAGGCCCAGAGAGAGAGCAACTTACTTCTCCCACTCTCTCAATGTGTGTGTGTGCTTTATGGTTTGTGTGACAAAATTACAACGGTGGGTGCGTGCTGGCTGACAGGCACAGGACTTTTAGTCTGAGCTTTTTGGAGAACAACAAAGGAAGTTATGTAATGAGGAAGGCTCAGGGTGGGGGGGGCAGGCTTTGAGCTGAGTGGGGTGAGGGGAGAGTGTGATGAGACATTAGCAAACCTGTTCTTTCTTTTTTGAAACTCCAGAAGGGATTTTTTTTTTTAAAGTTCAGTTAGCCAACATATAGTACATCATCAGTATTTGTTGTAGTGTTCCACGATTCATTAGTTGTGTATAACAGCCAGTGCTTATTACAACACGTGCCCTCCTTAATACCCATCACCTGGCTACCCCATCCCCTTCCCCTCTCCCCTCTGAAACCCTCAGTTTGTTTTCTGGCATCCAGAGTCTCTCGTGGTGTGTCCCTTTCTCTATTACTTCCCATTCAGTTTTCCCTCCCTTCCCCTGTGGTCCTCTGCTTTATTCCTTATGTTTCAGCATATGATACCATATGTGACACCATATGATAATTGTTTTTCTTCCCTTGACTGATTTCACTTAGCATAGGCAGAAGACATGAGCAGACACGTCTCCAAAGAAGACATACAAATGGCCAACAGACACATGAAAAAATGTTCAAATCTGTTCTTTCTGTCCCTGAGGAACACAGAGCAAAATCCCTCTCTGTCCATAACTGTCTCTTCTTTTGTATGTCAGTCCATGCAATTGACTAGTCTTTTTGTAAGGAGTCATTTGCTGGTGTCTGAGAATATGCCAAGGGCCAGGGATACTTGATCCCTAAATTCCAAGGGCCAGAATTGTAGATGAAAATACAGTCACATAACGACGTTTGTCATGTGTGCTCTTATAAGACATTAACACATGTTCAAACTCAAGGCGCAACTTGAGTAAGAAGGAGGAGGTTCATCCACCAGGAAAGGTGGACTTCGCCCAAGATGACGCTGGAAGAAGGAGTCTTGAGCAGGATCTTGGGGAAAGAGTACGGGCTGGCAGAAAGATGAGATGGGTAGAGTGGTGGCTGCAGGTGCTGACTGGTGAAGAACAAGGAAGGGAATAACGAAAGAGAAGGCTGGGAGGAGAGGTGAAGATGGAGGTGCCATACATTCCCACATGGACCTTGAAGAGGAGGGAAAACAGGTTTTTCCAAATCCTGGAGAGGATTTGGAATCCCCAGCCTTCCCAAGCCTGCCTCTGCACTCCCAAGTTCATCCTAAGCCCCTCTTACTGCCACTTCTTCTGCTCTTTCCAGAGAAGGATTAACTCATCCACTTGCGAGTTCAGTATGACTTTTTGCGTCGTCTCCTCTGGTGCCCCATGCTGTGTTTGAGGATGGTCCTTGTGCTGCAGAGGGGGTTCTCTCACTCCCCCACCTCCAAGTCCCCTCCGACAATCCCCTGGGGAGGGCTGGTGCACACCAAGGAGAATTGGTCTAAATGACTCAATGGAGAGCCTTGAATGGGGTGGGTTCTCCACCATCAAAGGGCACGTTCGAATCCTTCCCTTCCCACGGACAGCCCTCCAGGAATCCAGAGGTCATTCTCTTTTTGGATACAGGCCTTTGTGTGTTTCCTGAGGACTTTGAATGGAGGTAGCCATAATCAGCTGGTGGGATGGAGCACAGGGTCCTGTCCCTGCTGGAGATGCTGTGTAGGCAGTAGCAGCTGGGGTCTCCCTCCCACATCCCAGAAATCTGTGTCCAGAACCACAGAAGAGGACTCTGGCTTTGGCATTTCTCGTGGGACAATCTCTCTTCTCCCCAGGCAATGAGGAGGACCTCAGGGAAAGGGCAATGAAAAGGTCAAGATCAACGTCTCCAAATAGCCCATCAGTATGGTCATCATTTTTCTTCTCCAAACTGAATCACTTCAGGTTCTTTCAGCTTCCAAATGGCTTAGATGTCCATAGAACAACTGTGTAACCATCAGTTTGTGCTCTATAGTTAAGAGTCTGTTTCTTGCTTTGACTCTCTCTTTCTCATTTTTTCTCCTTTGCTTCTTTCCTTCTTTCTTTCTTTCTTTCTTTCTTTCTTTCTTTCTTTCTTTCTTTCTTTCTTTCTTTCTTTCTTTCTATTTAAAGATTTTATTTATTTGTCGGAGAGAGAAAGAGCACAAGCAGAGGAGGCAGTAGGCAGAGGGTCAAGCAGACTCCCCACTGAGCAAGGAGCTGATGTGGGGCTTAACCCCAGGACTCCAGGATCATGCCTGAGCTGAAGGCAGACACTTAACAGACTGAGCCACCCAGGTGTCCCCTTTGCTTTGTTTCTTAAATTCCACACATGAGTGAAATCAGATGGCATTTGTCTTTCTCTTATTTCACTTAGCATACTTCTGTCCAGCTTTCCATTCCACTGGTGAGTTTCATAAACTCTCAGGACAAGCCCATAGCCTTTTCCTACCCTACACATGCTAACCACCTCCTTCCACTCAGAATGTCTGTCCCCTTCCCCTCACCCTCATCACTTTCCTGATCCTGGTCCTGATCTTGTTCACTATTCATTTTATGCTTAATCTGCTCCTGAGCTCTCCTCTGTCTCTCCATCTCCAGGGATCTGCGCCACCCACCATGTGAGCTCCCCACACAGCCCCTTTACAATCCTAGGATATCTTTAATAAGTAATCCTCTGATGCAGGCCCTAGCCCGCCTGAACATGGAGGGTCACTTTGAGCTCAGTCTTCTCACTTCCCTCTACTCACTCAAAGCCCTAGCTCCCACACAGTCCCATCCCCAAACATCAGGGAGTCCCTGAGTGTGTCCTGCATGTGAGTGAGCTAGCTACCCTGTGCTCCAGATCTGACATGTCTTCTAGGAAAGATGTCAGTGTGGGGTTCAGCCAGGTGGCTGCACCATGGCCTATGGCCATGGGGTGATATGAGGTAGTGTTTGCTTCCTCTTCGTGGAGCTCCACTCCATTCGAGAAATCCCAATACAGCGCCCCACCCTATTTCCAGGTTCTATGTGAATCACTCTTGCGGGCTTTACTTATGGCAACGCTCTCAGGCTATCTTCTTTACTTCCCTTGCCATGCAGAGACGGGCAGAGCTGGTAAACAGTTGATCACCAGCCCTTTGTAGATAGTCCAGTCCAGTATCTGCATCCTTCACTATGACACTGAGTAGAGAGGGACTAGCTGGGGATGGCTGTCCCGTCCCCCTGGGAGCCCCAAAGATCTCAGGCAGCCAACCAGAGCATTTTCTCCCTGCTCTGATTCTCTGCAATTCACAGTCTCTGCAAAGCTTCCAACTACCTTTCCCCTTCTTCTAATACCTCAGGGGGATATTGTCCATGGAAATTCCATTCACGATTTTTCTCACAAGGACAGGATGTGACAGAGACTTCCTTGTTTTGTTCTGTCCATCTTGGTTTTTATAGCAAAGGGCAGAGCACACAGTGTGTGTCTTAAGGTAGAAGGTGGTGGGTAATTCTGTCACAGAGGAGTTGGTCTCCTGAACTCAGAAGATAGTTAACATCCAGGGGACCTTAGTATCTGGGACCAAGACACATTACTACAGTCATGCCTTTTGCAGGGAGTTGAGCTCACCAGGAACCATCTACTATTTCAAACTCCTTGCTATTACTGGCCAGGTACGTGCCTCATTCTTAACACTTGTTGAAACTTCCACCTTTCAGAAATGGGAAGCAAAAAATGATGGCTTTGGAGAGAGGACAAGATGGGTTGGCATCACCTCACAGGCTGAACTTGGCTGCGGGGTGTGTCGTTTCAAGTGTGGTTAAGGGGAGATACTCATTCAGGCAGGTTCACACAAGGAGGTAGGATTCTGAGCTACCCTATCCCCCCTTCTGCCTCCCTGAGGTCTTTTACTGGGGCGGTTCATCTACCTGGAGACTGGGGCTGGAAATCACCTTGTGGGGCAAATGAAATCAAACCAGAGTAGATCAGTGAGCATTGACTGACAGCTTGTAGAGGGCAGAACATTGCAACGGATCCTGGAGGGGGAGGGCATGGGAGAGTCCTCTACCTCTCTAGGTGTATAGCTTAGGATGCAAGAGTAGAAGGATGACAGACACACTGCTGTTACACAGCTCAAGCTCACAGAAGTGGCAAAAGCAAAAAATAATCTTTAAAGAGACACTCAGGAGCTGAGGGACTGCAAATTAAGAGAACATCAGGTGTTGTTAGGGTTTGGAGATGCAGAAAGAGAAGACTGGGATGAGGTTAGAGCAAGTCCAGGGAGAGAATGCAAGGAAACATGCTTCCCCTGGGTGGAGGGTAGAGGCTTTCTTTCATCATCAGTGTGTGCAACCCTTACTCCTCTGTGTGCCTTCAGAGGACATCCCAGAGGCTCCCGGAGAATGGAGGGAACGTGCCCCACCTGCAAAGACTAGCTCCAGCCTGAGACCCTCTTTTTGGCTGTCTTTCTCCTCTCTGGGTCTTCCACCTTCCCCTGGACACATCCAGTGTGTCCAGACTTTCTCCCCAGCAAAACCTCCTCATGAGAAATAGTCTGAAATCCATTTACACTGTGGTGTGAACAGCTGAGATCTGAAAATGTTTCCCTTCATGGCCACTTGCACTCCAGTGAGGATCAAAGCCTTCGAGCTGGGGAGTGAGGTTAGACAGGGTGGACTTCAGGCAGTAGGTGGGCAGGAGGGGGGCCCTTTAGGGCATAAAGGGGCATTCAGCCCCTCCGAAGTCCTTTCAGGAAATTATCAGTCTTCCTTCAAGTTAAAGGCTTTTCAGTGCCTGTGCACTGGGAGCAAAGGGACCACAAGGCATGTACCTCCTGTCCAAGAAGACGCTGTTGTTGAGGTCTGAGGGAGACTCCGGTTTTGAATTGTTTTATGAGCAGTGGGAATTTGGGATTTTTATTCACTTTTGGGTTGGTTGCTTATGCTTGCTTGCTTGGTCTTGTGGCTGAGACCCGGGGACTCAGTCTGCTTCTTCAGTTCATGTGAGATGCTGTCAGGGTGAGCGCCGTGGTCTGTGGTCAGGTGGTCCCAGACTGGAGTCATGCTCTGGGGGGTAGGAAAACAGAGGGTGCTCCAGCCCCGACCCAGGACAAAGCTGGTGAGGAATCTTGATCCACACAAGGGCAGAGCTTAGGAGAAATCCCCACTCTACCACCTTCTAGCTGAGTTGCCTCCCTGTGCCTCAGTTTCCTGTGGTCTGAGATTCAGACCTCTCGATGATGTTGATGATGATAATTACTTTGGTATAAGTAAATGCCTGGTAGACAGTAAGTGCTCAGGTCATATTAGTTTTTATTACTGTGGGTATAAGCCCATGTATGCCTACGTGAGTGTGTGTTTATGATCTCCTTCCCTTGCGGCCTCAGTGATGGAATTCACATGGTGTTTCACAACAGAGAGCTGAGGTCGGACTCTATCTCTCTGTCAGAAAAGGGTGGGGGTGCACCTGGGTGGCTCAGTCAGGTAAGCATCTGCCTTCAGCTCAGGACATGATCCCAGGCTCCTGGGATGGAGTCCTGAATCGGGCTCCCTGCTCAGCGGAGAACCTGCTTCTCCCTCTCCCTCTGCCTGCTGCTCTGCCTACTTGTGCTCTCTATCAAATAAATAAATAAATAGATAGATAGATAAGAACTGAGGTCCCACTACGAATTCCAGGGTCTGGAGCACAGAGACTGCTCCCCCCAGGAGGTGGCAGCCTCCTAGCTTAGGGAAAGTGGGGCCCCCAGCGGTGAGCCTGTCTAACCCGAGTTACCCCCTAACACAGGTCTTGACTAATTCCTCACTATTTGACTGGTCTAAATGGACACATAAGTATCCTCTGAGCCCCTCTTGTTTTGGAAGCTCCCAGCTGGCACTGATATACCATCATGGCTTTTGGCTTCATGGGGCTCTGTCTTGAGAGCCCAGAAGAGAATACTGAGACACAAGAGAGAAGAGAAGGAACAGGAAGAGGGAGAGAAAATGCAAAGCCAGAGTGACTCTCTGTTCTGGGGCTCCTTTGCTACCAGTGTCTTGTCATCAGCCAAAGGGCAAGGGGCTGGACTTTCTGGCCAGAGCCTAGACCTGGGCCCATAGTCTGTGTTCATGCTGACTATTGTGTGACTAGTAATTCCAATACCTACTGGCCATCAAAGTGGCCAAGCTCCCTCCAGGGATTCCCCTGATCTTCTCCTGCTGAGGGGTCCCTTTTGAAGCATTAAGTTGCTGTTCCAGCTTGCTCCTCTGCCTGCCGACCTGTGTGTGAGCTCCATGAGGGGAGGGTCCCAGCCCCCTGGCCTACTACCTTCACTGGCCATTGCCCCCTCCCTGTTGTATTCCCACCGGCTGGGTCCTTCCAGCTCAGAGATTTCCCTCCACCACACACACACACACACACCATTAACTCGCCTGCATACTTCCTCTGACCACTCTTCTGCTATATGACCCAGCAGTTTCTAAAGGCTTTCTTCTACACCCTGGTGATGCAATTACTATATGGGTAGGGCTTTGCAGCCACAGGACATCAAGAACACGTTTTCAGGAGAAGGAGAATGAAGCAAAGGGGTGAGGTGGCAGAAAAGGGGAGATGGGGAGGTCGGGGGGAGCTGAAGGAATCTGTTTTCCCCTTGTGGGTGCTAAGCTGAAGTGAAAGGAGAGTGTGCAGTCTCTAAAAGATGGAGAGCGAGATGTTTGGAAGGTGGTGGCAGAAGCTGGTGGTTCTGGCTTCTATTTACTAAAGAGCACCTAGTCCTCCCCGGGAAGGCTTAATGACCCCCTGAGTTGGCATTTGTTCCTTCCATCGTTCAGGCAAAGAAATCGAGGTTCCATCAGTTATAGAATCTGCCTAAAGTCCCACCACTAAACAGAGGAGATATGTGGAGAAGCTTAAATGTATCCCAAGATGTATGGGTTGCCCAGGCTCACTGGCTATCAGATGGTGAGATGTCATCCCAGGTCCCAAGGGGGTTTCAGGACTGAAAGGTGACAGCCCTCACCTGTGCCAGGGCTGGGTCTAGTGGGTCACGAATGGGTGATGTTCCTAGATGAGACAAGTCTGTTAATGTGGCCTGGGAGACACAGTCTTGCAGGGGTAGGGAGAGCCGCAGGTGAACTCTTGAAGGCTCCACCTGAGGTTTCGGGCCCGGAGGAAGGTGTCTCAGCTGTGGTGGGAGTTGGCAGGCTGCTGCCAGGCATGCATCCCACTTCTGAAAGCTCAGAACTCCATGTTTGTTCCTCTGTTTGTGGACCTCATGTTCCAGGCCAAAGGGAAGTGGGGCAGGAAGAACAAAAATACCTCTGGGTCCTTATAGGTTTCCCTTTGTTTGGGGAAAGGCACTTAATCCTAGCGGAGCCCCCACACAATGTGTAGCTCTATTTCTGACTCTAAACAATGCAAAGCCAAAAAACTGCTTCCTCTGGGACCCTTTGGCCTTGTCCCCTCGAAGTTCCATGAGTCTGCACAAGGTCAGCAGTGACACCTGGTAAAATTAGAAGCAGCTCTCACAACCAGCCATGGTTTAAAAGAAGCCAGGCCCTGAGATTGGTAGGAACTATTATTTAAAAAAAAAAAAAAAAATTGAAGCAGCAACAGGCATCAGGCCTGCTAGGCTGTGTTCCAGCTCTCCTGGTCCATTTCTGCATCTCATTATTCCTTTCCAGGGGCCCCCGCCTCCGTGAAGAAATGGTGGATTTCCCAGTCTTCCCAGACTTCTGCCAGAGAGGGCCTCTCCCCAGCAGTGTCTTCTTCCTCACCCATCTCCTTCTTCTCCTCCAGCCTGGAAAGCTGAACTCAGGTAGTTGTCAAATCTGTGGCCTAGCCAGCCGGGCCATGAGCACCTCAGCTTCTCCCCTCCCTCCTGCCAGGGGCTCCCAGGGCTGAGATCCACAGCCCCCTTGGCCATATCAGGCCATCCCTCCACTCCCACATATAAGCTGTACCTTCTGAGGGGCAGGGAGGACCTCAGGCTCAACATCTCTCACAAAGGAAGCAGCCAACAGAGAGTATAAACTAATTAAGCAAATGCAATTCTCTGATTCCCTGAGCTGGAAACCAGAGACACCGAAATGACCAGGCACATCCCAGGTCCTCAAGAAGGTCAAGAGTAGGAGATAGAACATAAAAGCTGTTCAGTGATACGGCCATCAGAGGAATGTATCCAAAGATCTGTAAGCACAGCTAAGAGAGAAATTTGTTTTTTTCCAGAAAGCCAAGAAGAATGCTAGAGAGGAGATACTGTTTGAGTAGACTCCTGAAGGATACATAATTTCCAGGAAGATGACAGATGGAGGGTAAACTGAGGCAGTCCATGCCCCCAGGAAAAGGGGCAGGCATCAAGTGTTGGGGGAAGAAACAGCTTGAGAGAATCTGGAAAGGGAAGCTGGTAGGGAGGGTGCTGGGGCTGTACCTAGTGGGCAACAAGGTGTTTCAAATGGCGTGAACAACAACAAAAATCACTTCCATGGTCTAGGAGCAAAGTGAAGGATGGGAGGGATCCATGAAGGGGAAGCTTTGGGAATGGGTTTTAGCAGAGTTTCAAAGGAAGAAAAGGAGGTACAAGAAAAGGTGAAGCCAGAAAGAAGACTGAAGGCATCCTGAGTGGCAGGAAACAGCACATGCAAAGGGACTGTGCCAGGAATAGCTACTCTCAGGGGAATTGCAGAAAACAGGGAGTAGAGGAGCCACAAAGAGGCAGCATTTAAGAGGATGATCAAATTTTTAAAATTCTGATAAATAAAAATCTTGAAGACCAGATTTGGCCTTTAGATAGAAAAACCCATGATGCAAGGAACCCTCATAGATTATGTTAATACTCTTTGTTATTACAGGAACTGTACATGTGCGTTATAAAAAATTAGAAAATCAGACAATGGAAAAACAGGAACATATCTATTCCCATTCTACAGAAATTACTACCAAGAACCATTGGGTGTATGTCTTTTTGGACACTTTTTTCTGCCCATGTTTTTATGCAAACATGTCATTTTTTAATCAAATAAGAGAATAGTGTACATATTGTTTTGAAACTTGCTTTTTTTGGTCCAAGATTCCTTTTCATTTAATGTCCTGGCCTTATTTATGTAACTGCCCCCAAGGAAACATTTGCAGCTGGTTGGTTCAAACCAATTACTAGTCCAGCCCCGCACGTTGTACCTGGTTGTAATATCCTTTGTGTATATTTTCACCTGGCATACTCATGACAATTACATGTTCAGAAAGCCAAAGCCAATTTGTCTTGCAAAGTGTCTTTTGTCATTTGAATGGTTTACTGTAGATTGCTGAGCTGCAAAGGAATGTGCTATAAACTTACCTTGGGTGAAAGTTGATTCCAGCTGTCATTCTGGCTTCTTGTCCCAGAGGAGGAGGTCAGGGTGGTAGGCCCTGGGGAGCCCATCCTGGCACTCGTCGGGGAAGAGGTGGAGTTCTTATGCCACCTGTCACCATACCTGGATGCTGAGGATATGGAGATCCGCTGGTTCCGGAGTCAGACCTCTGACGTGGTGCACCTGTACCAGGGGCGACAAGAGCTCTACAGCCAGCAAATGGCACAGTTCCAGAACAGGACGAAACTCATCAAGGATTACATCATGGATGGAAGTGTGAACTTGCGGCTCCATGGAGTTATTCCTGCTGATGAGGGCCTGTACGGGTGCCGTTTCCTCTCCAGCAGCTTCTCCAAGGAAGCTGTCTGGGAACTGGAGGTAGCAGGTATGTGACCTGGCCAAAGAGACAGAGTAAAGGGTCTATTTGGACAGAGCTGCTTTGCTCAAGAGTAGACAGAGGAACACGGAAAAGGGGAAAACATATCTATTTTTTATTTTATTTATTTATTTATTTATTTATTTTTAAAAGATTTTATTTATTTATTTGACAGGGATCACAAATAGGCAGAGAGGCAGTCAGAGAGAGAGGGGGAAGCAGGCTCCCTGCTGGGCAGAGAGCCCGATGCGGGGCTCGATCCCAGGATGCAGGGCTTGATCCCAGGATGCGGGGCTCGATCCCAGGACCCTGGGATCATGACCTGAGCCAAAGGCAGAGGCTTTAACCCACTGAGCCACCCAGGCGCCCCCATATCTATTTTTTAAAAAAACTATTAAAAAGGAAGATTCATTACAAATTGAACAAAATAAATGTTCACAAAAGATACACAAATGGCCCTTAAACATAAAAAAGATGATCACCCTTACCTATCATTAAAGTAAGGCAAATTAAAGCTACACTGAGATGCAATTTTTTACCTGTGAGATTGGCAAAAACTCAACAGTTTGACCATATACTCTTGGTGGAGTTGTGGGAAAGCAGACCTCTGCTTTGTACCCTGGTAATGGAAAGCAAAGCAAAGCTTCAGTGCACAGGAATTTGGCAATAGCTAACAGGACTGCCTATACAGCCACCATCTGAACTGCAGCCCCACCTCTAGGAGCTTACCCTGAAGATAAGCCTCCCACAGCTCCATAAAGGGCATACATATAAGTTTAATCTTTGTAGCATCCTTTGTAATGGTTACAACAGGGAGATATCTAAATATCTAAGCAAAGGTGTTGAGTATGGTCCATCACACAATGGAGTGATCCACACTACACACCCCCCAAAAATGAGGAGGGGGCTCTAGGAAGCAAGGTGCAAAAGAGGTTCTATAGCACATAAACTTTGGTGTAAGAAAAAAGAAACACTGCATGAAAGGAACACAGGAAGGATGCACTAGGAACTAATGGAATTGGCTGCCTAAGGGAGAGGAGGGAGCAATGGATGGAGAAGATGGAGAAAGGTCTGGGGCTTTCCTGATGTACATTTTTTACAGTATTGCTCTTTAAACATATCAGTGTTTTGCATATTCAAAATATGAAGTTAGCTCCACAGGATGGGGAGACAAAAGAGTGTGTGGAACACAGGTACCTGAACTCTGGTGGGATTCAAGAGAGACAGAGGACAATCTATGGAAATGTGGGGTGGTATTTTTCTTTACTTCACGGGACAGTCTCTTACGTAATATGATGAAATGCCAGGACCCCTTCTTAGCCAAATGCCCCCCACAATATCTCCAAATGTCCCCCATGGGTACTACTGTTTCCATGTCCCACCTACCCATGTCCCACCCCATGGGGCATTTACCCCATGTCCCAGCACAAATTTAGACTGTCATTCATAGCACACAGTTGGGGGTTGTGAGCCTACATGTGTGTTAAGAGCAGTCACAGTTTGTGATACCTTATGATGACTGCAGACGTTGCATTGGTAGCATGAACTTCATGTACACCTTCTAGGAAGGAGGCTGATCTTTCCCACTCTTCCTGCCTCTCCTAGGGCTGGGCTCAGACCCTCACATCTCCCTTGAGGGCTTCAAGAAGGGAGGTGTTCAGCTGAGGTGCAGCTCCAGTGGCTGGTACCCCAAACCCCAGGCTCAGTGGAAAGATCATAAGGGACAGTGCTTGCCTCCCGAGACGGAAACCATTGTCCAGGATGCTCAGGGCCTGTTCAATCTGGAAACATCTGTGGTTGTCCAAGGGGATGCCCATAGCAATGTGTCTTGCTCCATCCAGAACTCTCTCCTGCTCCAGAAGAAAGAGTTCACCATCCAGATAGCAGGTGAGTAGATGCTGACTAACCCTCATCTTCCTATCCACCATATCCTCCATGCGCATTGTTCCAAAGGTCATCTAAAAGGGCACAATGGTACTGGAGCCTGGTTGTCTCTGGGGTGGACTGAACTTGACACTTGAGAAGTCAGCTCTTTGGATATGAGGAGCCTACTGGGAGTACAACAGCTGACCACTCACCCAAACAGTATGCTGGGGAGGCCCCACGGAATCAACGTTATGCACCAAAGTCTCTGCCCTAAAACCCAGAAACTACTCATTAGAGGTCATCACGAGAGCCCATGTGTTCCTAATTTCATCCTCCAAATGATATTTGTAAGTAATGTGCCACAAACCCTTGCCCTCAGGTTCACATTTCTGTGGGGGAGACATAAACAAGAGAGTGAATTATATCGTAAGATTAGAAGATATTAGGTGCTGTACAGAAAAATGAAGCCGGGAAGGGTGCTAAGGTGTGGTGAGGTGTGCATGTGGATTTAAAAGTGGTAGGTTAGGGAAGAAGATAGTTAGGCAGTGAGTTGAAGGGTGAGGCCATTATCTAGGACCCAAGTCTTATTATGAGGCACAAACTGAAGGGTTTAATGTTCATGACTAGTTTTAAGTCTTGAGGATAAACCTAACTTTTGGTCATTCTTCACATTGGTACAGTTGGCCCTTGAGCAATTCAGGGGATTAAGGGTGCTCACCACCCTCTGTCCTGAGCATTTGAAAATCCACCTATTAACTTCTGACAGCCATAAACTCAACTATTAATAATATACTTTTGACTGTTAACATAAATAGAAAAGCTTAACACAGATTTTCTATATGTATTATATGCTGTATTCTTACAATCTGGTAAGCTAGAGAAAAGAAGATGCTATGTTTAAAAACCATAAGAGAGAGAGGATCTTGGGAAAAATGGTTGAGTGGGAGGACCCTGAGCTCCTCCCGTCCCACATCTACAACTAGATGTGATCCACATCCAAGTCAATAAACCAGAAACTCCACAGCTCAATATAGAGAAGAAGCTGCAGCTGAGAGGTTGGGAAGGTCAAAAAGTCAGAGGGAGGCTTCATGCACAGAGAGGGCAGAAAAATGGGCCCTTGTACCAGGGAGTTTACCCAGGGAGGACTCTTTCCCATAACGTTTGTCATTAAGTTTGTAAGTTTTTAAAACAGTGGGATTTGGAGCCTGGAGCTTTAAAAGTCATCTGATCATGTACTGGCTTGCAGTGTGAGTGACAGCTGGGTCACTGCCTTCAGGGAGACAGCAGACTGCACAGAAAGGCAATGTAAAAAAGGCAGTTTGCACAAAGCTGGGGTAAATGGGAGTCAGATCTGTTCATCCCGATTTCAGAGAGTATTGGGGGACTTTCTAAAAATAAGGGAGCTGGCAGGTGCCATCTTCCTCCCCCGACCCCAGCATAAACACAGAGCCACCTGCGGGAGGTGGGGCTGCATAGACATTTATTGTCTTGACCCAGAGTTCAGGGCAAATTTTGTTAAAGCTGCCCATGCACCCTGCCCAGCCAACAGGTGCACAGCTGCCACAACACCCCCTGCCCAGCTGTGGTGCAGTGCCCAGACGTGCACCACCAGCTACCCTCACATGTCAGGCTCAGCCGCATCCAGCCATCATCGAGCACTTATGATCAGCCTTGTACCCCGACCAGCTTGGCAAGAGTTCCCAGCCACCATAGTGCTTTAGGATTCTGGACATTGGACTCATGGCCCAATGCAATACTGCTAACATCACCACCACACTCCCAAGTTCCCCAGTGGGCACACCCCCTCAGAGCCGCATGCCTGGGTCCCACTAATGTCACCGAGAGCAAGCACACCCACAGCAGGAGGAGAGTGAGGGTAGGCGACTACTGAAAAGAAAAGGGGCCAGACCCAACAGGAAGGCATAAGTAGAACACATAAGATGGTTTGCTAAAGTGCTAGTTCCTTGTAAACAAGGAACATTATCCTGCAGGACCTACTCTTCATAAAATCAGGACCTACACTTCAGGACCTACTCTTCATAAAATCACTGCTTTCAAAAGCAGAAGACTTTCTTAACGTACAGAAATAGACACAGAGAGGCAGACAAAATGAGAAGACAGAGAAATTGATCACAAATGAGAGAATGAGATAAAGCCAGGGTAGAGAGCTAAATGAAACAGATGTAAGTAACATGTATGACAGAGAATTTAAAGCAATGATCATAGGGCTGCTGGGGGTGGGGAGGGGATAGGGTGGCTGGGTGACGGACACTGGGGAGAGTATGTGCTATGGCGAGTGCTGTGAATTGTGTAAGACTGAGGATTCACAGACCTGTACCCCTGAAGCAAATAATACATTGTATGTTAATAAAAAAATCCAATATACCTGTAAGGAAACTAGGGAAAAAAATAAAGGAATGATCATAAGCATACTCACCAGATTTGAGAAAAGATTAGAGGACATGACTGAGACACTTAACACAGAGATAAGGAAAACCATGAATGTAAACGGGCCAAACGTTCCAATCAAAAGACAAAGGGTGGCAGAATGGATAAAAGACAAGACCCA
>PISX010028835.1:0-20969 GCA_004024625.1 Mellivora capensis | reverse complement strand
TGGAGTCTTTTGGGTTTTCCACATAAAGTATCATATCATCTGCAAAGAGTGATAGTTTGACTTCTTCTTTGCCTCCCCTCTTTTAAATTTTTTAAAAAGATTTTTTATTTATTTATTTGACAGAGATCACAAATAGGCAGAGAGGCAGGCAGAGAGAGAGAGAGAGGAGGAAGCAGGCTCCCCACTGAGCAGAGAGCTGGATGTGGGGCTCGATCCCAGGACCCTGAGATCCCGACCCGAGCCGAAGGCAGAGGTTTTAAACCATTGAGCCACCCAGGCGCCCCCCCCTCTTTTAAATTTTTAAAAAGATTTTTAAATTATTCATTTGACAGAGCACAAGCAGGGGGAAGGGTTGGAGGGAGAGGGAGAAACAGGCTCCCTGCTGAGCAGGGTGTCAGTCTCTGGGCTTGATCCCAGGACCCCAGTATCATGATCTGAGCTGAAGGCAATACTTAATCTACTGAGCCACCCAATTTTATTTTGAAAACTGTTTAACATACAGAAAAACTGAGTAAAAAAGGGATGATAAACACCCAAACACCAACTGCAAGAATTCAGTAACAGCTCTTCTACCCACAGGTCCTGTCCCTGTGCTTTAACAAAATCACCTTTTTTGCACCAAAAATACATGCATACACACATACATACAAGGATACAACAATCTTAATATTTGGCCATACTTACCTTAATTGTATCTTTTCATCTGTTTGTATACTTATATTTCTTTTCCTAAACTGTCTGAAAGCAAGTTACAGACACCATAATCATTCATCCCTAAATCTTTGGTATGTATCTTCCATAACCACAGTGGAATTATATGATGAATTAATAATTCCCACTATCATCTAACATGAATCCATATTCAAATTCCTAATGTCATCTAACATTAATCCATATTCAAACTTTCCCCTTTTAAATATCTTTTATAGCATTAATTAAGAAAAAAAAAAGATCCAGTCAAGTTCCATACTTGTACCCTCTATCCCTACACTGTGTTCAATCAAGACAGGATGCTGTACTTAGTCATATGCTTTTTCTGCATCTATTGAGAGGATCATATGACTTGTCCTTTATTTTATTTATGTATTGTATCACACTGATTGATTTGCAGATGTTGAATCAACCTTGTAGCCCAGGAATAAATCCCACTTAGTACTCGTGAATAATGTTTGTTTTTTTTTTTTAAGATTTTACTTATTTATTTGTGAGAGAGGGAGAGAGAGAGAGAGAGAGAGAGAAAGAGCGCGAGCTCAAGCACAAGCAGAGTGGCAGGCAGAGGCAGAGGGAGAAGCAGGCTTCCTGCCCAGCAAGGAGCCCGACGTGGGACTCGATCCCAGGACGCTGGGATCATGACCTGAGCCGAAGGCAGCTGCTTAACCAACTGAGCCACCCAGGCGTCCCGTGAATAATGTTTTTAATGTACTGTTGGATCTTATTAACTAGTATCTTGGTGAGAATTTTTTAAAAAATTTTTAAAAGATTTTATTTATTTATTTGACAGAGAGAGATCACAAGTAGACAGAGAGGCAGGCAGAGAGAGAGAGAGGGAAGCAGGCTCCCTGCTGAGCAGAGAGCCCGATGCGGGGCTCGATCCCAGGACCCTGAGCTGAAGGCAGAGGCTAACCCACACTGAGCCACCCAGGCGCCCTGTGTGTTGACCTATTTTTATTGATTTTGAGGGGGGTTCTCTGTGCCTCCTAGATTTTGATGCCTGCTTCCTTTCCCAGATTATGGAAGTTCTCTGCTATAATTTGCTCCAATATACCTTACTGCCCTTCTTTTTTCTTCTTTTCTTCTGGGATCCAGTTATTCTAATATTGTTTCATTTTATGGTATCACTTATCTCTGGAATTCTCCCTTTGTGATCCAGTAGTTGTTTATCTCTCTTTTTCTCAGCTTCTTTATTTTCTATCATTTGACCTTCAATATCACTAATTATTTCTTCTGCCTCATTTATCCGAGCAGTTAGAGCCTCCATTTTTTATTCCCTCTCATTAATAGCCTTTTTTATTTCAACTTGGTTACATTTTAGTTCTTTTATTTCTCTGGAAAGGGATTTTCTGGCATCTTTGCTTTTTTCAAGCCCAGCTAATATATTTATAATCATTATTTTGAAGTCTAGTTCTGATGTCTTACTTATGCCCATACTGATACCCTAGCAGTCAGTACTTTCTCTTGTTCTCTTTTTCGAGATGAGCATTCTGTCTTGTCATTCTGTCCAGGGAAGAATAGATGAATGAAAAAACAAAATACTGAAATGGCAACAATGACTCCAGATTAATATACACTAAACAAATCAGTAGAGACCTAACACCAGGGTAAAAAAAGAGAGAGAGAGAGGAAGAAAAAGAGAATATAATCAGACAGGTGAGCATAATAGAGCAAAATACTGGATTCTGTTTGTATTTTGGTCTGTTTTTTAGAAAACTAGATTCCAAATTATAAAGAAAGAAAAACTTATATATGTACAAAAATAAAATTAAATACAATGAAAAGATTGGATGTAACTATAAAAATGTAAATTAAAGAAAGAAAAAATGAATGAGAGAAAAGCCACAACAACAAAAAAGGAAGGGATACAAACAGGTGAAAAAAACTAAGCAATACACTATTTCCCAAGTGTATTTTGGTCAGTTTGTTAGAAGAAACTACATCTCAAAATTGTAAAGAAAGAAAAGTTAAAAAATAAAAAATAAAGAAAGAAAAAGTTACATATACAAAAATAAAATTAAATACAATGAAAGGAAGGAATGTAATTGTAAAGATGAAAATTTTAAAAGACTTTAACAAAATAAACCAAGAAGAAAAACAAAAAGAAGAAAAAAAAGATTGAATATGATCAGACAGGTTGATAGAACAGAACCATACACTAGATTTTGGAGGTATTTTGGTCAGTTAGAAGAAACTGCATCCCAAAAATGTAAAGAAAGAAATATATATATATGTATATATACACACACAAAAATAAGATTATATACAATGAAGGGATAGAACATAATGTAAAAATGAAAATTAAAGATGATTTTAAAAAGGAGTTGATAAGGAGCATCTGGGTGGCTCAGTCGGCTGAGTGTCTGCCTTTGGCTCAGGTCATGATCCCAGGGTCCTGGGATCGAGCCCTGCATCAGGCTCCCTGCTCTGGGGGAACCAGCTTCTCCCTCTCCCTCTGCCATTCCCCTTGCTTGTTCTCTCTCTCACTCATTATCTCATTCTCAAATAAATAAATAAAATCTTTAAAAAATTTTTTTTTAAATCTTTAAAATTTTTAAAAAGAGTTGATAAAATAAGAAATTGTTTGAAAAAGGAAATAAAAAAAGTAAAGTTGAAAGACTAAAGAATCATGGGGAAAAAAGCCATGAATTCTATGTGCTGTATTCCCCTTAGAGCTGGAGTTTTGTTTTGTTTTTTAAAGATTTTATTGGGGCGCCTGGGTGGCTGGCTCAATTGGTTGAGCGACTGCCTTCAGCACAGGTCACGATCCTGGAGTCCGAGGATCGAGTCCCACATCCGGCTCCCAGCTGCACGGGGAGTCTGCTTCTCCCTCTGACCTTCTGGCCTCTCATGCTCTCTCTCACTCTCTCTCTCTCTCTCAAATAAATAAATAAAATGTTTAAAAAAAAGATTTTATTTATTTATTTGACAGAGAGACATTACAAGTAGGCAGAGAGAGAGGGAAGCAGGCTCCCCACTGAGCAGAGAGCCCGATGAGGGGCTCGATTCAAGGACCCTGAGATAATGACCTAAGCCAAAGGCAGAGGCTCAACCCACTGAGCCACCCAGGAGCTCCAGGTTTTTTGTTTGTTTGTTTTGTTTTGTTTTATTTTATTTTAGTGCTGGAGTTTTGCAGTTCTCATTGATTGGTAAACTTGGTCTCTGCTGGATATTCTTCTGGATTTTATCTTCTTGGGAGGAAACTGTTGTGTTGATTCTCAAGTGTCTTTGCCCTAGGCAGAATTGTACTGCCATTGCCAGGGGACTGGGCTAAGTAATCTGCTCCGGTTTGCTCTCGTTTCGTTGTTGTTGTTGTTGTTTGTTTGTTTGTTTTTAAAGATTTTACTTATTTATTTGACACAGAGAGAGAGAGCACAAGCTCGGGCAGTGGCCAGCAGAGACAGGGAGAAGAAGAAGCAGGCTTCCCACTGAGCAGGGAATCCAGTGCAGGATTCGATCCCTGCACCGTGGGATCATGACTTGAACTGAAGGCAGATGCTTAACTGACTGAACCATTCAGGCACCTTCTATGTGGCTTTTGTTCCCTGAAGGCTTTCCTCACAGCTTTAGAGGATGAAAATGGAAAATGAAAATAGTAGCCTCCAGGGGCGCCTGGGTGGCTCAGTGGCTTAAAGCCTCTGCCTTTGGCTCTGGTCATGATCCCAGGGTCCTAGAATCGAGCCCCACGTCCGGCTCTCTGCTCCACAGGGAGCCTGCTTCCTCCTCTCTCTCTCTCTCTCTGCCTACTTGTGATCTCTGTCAAATAAATAAATAAAATCCTAAAAAAAACTAAAATAGAAGCCTCCAAATCTCGGCCTGGAAGACAAAAAGTTGGGGCCCCACTTCTCAGTGTGATGAAGTTTTAGAATATAGGTGAGGTTAAGTGGGGTGGAGTCCGGAGCCGATGACCAAGATAGAATTCTTGAGACATCTTTGGTGCAAAATGGTGGTTTATTAGAGCATGGGGACAGGACCCATGGGCAGAAAGAGCTGCTGACCCGGGGTTGTGAGGAGTGGTCCATTATATACTTGCAAGATGGGAGGGAGTTGGGAATAGCGTAAGTCTCTAAGGAATTTTGGAAGCAAGGTTTCCAGGACCTTGGAGGGCTAGTTGTTGTTGGGAAAAGGTCATTTATTACTGATGAAGTTCTAAAATATAGGTGAGGTTCGGTGGGGTGAGGTCCAGAGCCGATGACCAAGAAAGGATTCTTGAGACATCTTTGGTGCAAAATGGTGGTTTATTAAAGCATGGGGACAGGACCTGTGGGCAGGAAGAGCTGCTGCCCTGCTATTCTGAGGAGTGGCTGATTATATACACAGGAGTTGGGTAGGTGAGGACAAAGGGGTTGTTCGGAAGGGCTGTCATGGTAAAGAAGACTGTCAGGATACTGGAGGCCTGGTTATTGTCAAGTCAAGGCTGTTTTTCCCTCTAATGAGGCAATAACATGAAGACAGTTGGGAGTTTCCTGGTGGAATGTCACATTCCTCCTATCACACATCCTTGTCAATGAGCTTTAGGTTTAGAAGAAATTTAATTTTATTTACATTTCCTTCCACCTCAGCCTCCTTCAGTTTTATGGAGGGGAGGGAGATGTTAGGGCTTTAGGAACTGAGTTACTTGTCTCTGGAAGTTAGGCTATTGATAAGATAGCTTCTTTGTTGTAAATCACTAGGACTTTTGTAAACTGAGGGAGACTCCTGTCTTGCAGGATTGTGATCTCTACAAGTTAACTATTTGTTTTCTTTTTAGGGCAGCCAGGAGTGCCTGAGGAATGTCACACATGTCACCGAGGTGGGGGGGAGAAGGGGTGTAAGGTGCCAGCTTTTGCTTTGTCCTCAGCCAGCCTTCTGCTCCCTCATCATTACTATCTAATAAAACCTTAAGTCATGAGACCCTTCAGATAAATATTGGTGAGCCACATGCTTTGGGATGATTGCCAACCCGTATCTTGGAGGGTTTAGAGATAAAAGAAGTTTCCAAAGGAATTTTTATATGTTAAAGTAGAACCACAGGATCCTGGTTGGGGTGGGTTGGTCAGGCTAGGATTGCCTTTTGCCCCTTAGCAAAGTATTAAGGTGGAGGCAGTTGAGTCCCTAGAGTAATGTCATTCTGCCTGTTTCAGGGGTTTGTCAGTGGGTAAGGAAATTTAATAACTTTTCTTCTGCCTCTGTTTCCCACATCAAGTGCACCCTTGGATAAAAGCATTCAGTAACTCCTGTCTCCCTGGTCTCTGGCCACACTCCGTGCTCACCTGGCCTATGACAGAGCATTTCTCTCTCCAGCACATGGCCCTGTTATGAGTCTTCAAACCCAGCAGATTCCTGTGGCATGCTCCTGTGCTGCTTCTCCCGGGGAAGGAAGGGGAGTCTCCCCAGTTCTGCTGCTTGTTGGGCCCCTGCAGAGCAGAGGCTGGACTGTGCTAAGGAGCACAGTTTATGGCAACACCGAGCTGAGAGCCCACTCCTGGGATCCATCTTTGTAGCTGGCTTCCCCACTCTGATATTTGGGAGCTCTGCCACACTCAGTCACACCCCCCACCCCCTTCTTTCTGTGACCCTGAGGGTTCTGTGTCCACACTATCCCAGGAAGGGTTCCACTCCAGCAGGGCAGACTTCTAAAAGTTCTGATTTTATTCTCCACTGCTCTATCACTTGCTGATAGCCAGTTGATGGAGCCCCCACCGCCCCTCCCCCCACTCATATATTGCTGATGAGGGAGCAGAAGCCTAGCTGAAGACAAAGCACAAGCTTATGTCCTGTGACAGCACCCACCCATATGTGGGACCTTCTTCCAGGAAGCTCCCAACTATCTTATTTTTTTTAAGATTTTACTTATTTGACACAGAGAGAGAGACAGCGAGAATGGAAACATAAGCAGGGGGAGTGGGAGAGGGAAGAAGCAGGCTTCTCACCTAGAAGGGAGCCTGATGTGGGGCTCAATCCCAGGACCTGAGCCGAAGGCAGATGCTTAACAACTGAGCCTCTCAGTGCCCCTCCCAACTATCTTAATGTTAATGTTTTACCAGAAGGGAAAACAACCTTAGCTTGATAATGGGCTAGACTTCCAGTATCCTGGGGGTCTTCTTCAAAATGTGAAAATCCTTTTGAAACCTCCCTTTTTCCTTACTTCCCCCAACCCTATTGTATATAATCAATTGCTGCTCACAACCCCAGTGCAGCTCTTTCAGCCCACCAGTCCTATGCTTTAATAAAACCATCTTTTTGCACCAAAGACATCTCAAGAGTTCTTTCTTGGTTGTCAACTCTGGATCCCATCTGAACCTCACCTATATTCCAAAACGACAGCATTGCCTCGGATTCTCTTCTACAGACCTCCTACCTTGCAGGAAGTGGTGGCTTTTCTATTCGTAGAGTTGCAGCTGTTCTTTTCTTAGATCTCAGGTTGAGTTTGCAGGCGTTCAGCATGGTTTCATAGCTATCAACCTGAATTCCTGGGACCAGATGAAATTAAGGTCTCCTCCTCCTCCACCATCTTGGACTCAATTCTGTATTTTATATCTTTTACCAGAGAAATTGAAAATCTTGGCTCCTAATAACCTGGACATATTTGCCTATTTGCTTTATCCTAAAACATACATAAAATATATATACATAAAATATACATAAAATAGCTTTAAAACTGCAACAATTACTACTCCTAACAATAAAATGGCTAAATGAAATTTAATATTAATTTGTTGTTCTCTTACTCTTTAGAATATTTACCATAAAGGATGTAAAGAGTTCTATATTCAAAAGTCACCAGAAATAATTATTTTGTCTAATAGTTACCTTAAAATTTGCTATAAATAGGTTTTATTTGCTTTAGTTTCCAATATTAGACTTTGATTTTTCTTTCAAAATTAATTTCAAAAAAATTAATTTCATTTTTGAAGTGCTTGGGTGGCTCTGTCAGTTGAGCATCCAACTTTTTTTTTGTATCTTAATATGTTACTCAACTTTTAAAAAATTATTATTAACATATAATGTAATTTGTTTCAGGGGTACAGGTCTGTGATTCATTAATCTTATACAATACAGAGCGCTCTCCACAACACATACCCACCACCTAGCTACCCCATGCCTCCCTCTCCCCTCCACTCCAGCAAGCTTCAGTTTGTTTCCTGAGATTAAGAGTCTCTTATGGTTTGTCTCCCTCTCTGGTTTTGTCTTGTTTCATTTTTTCCTCTCTTCCCTGATGATCCTCTGCCTTGTTTCTCAAATACCAAATATCAGTGAGATCATACGTAATCGTTTTTCTCTGATTGGCTTATTTCACTTACCATAATACCCTCTAATTCCATCCACATCATTGTAAATGGCAAGATTTCAATTTTTTAAATTTATTTTTTTAAAGATTATTTATTTATTTATTTGACAGAGAGATCACAAGTAGGCAGGGAGGCAGGCAGAGAGAGACTTTCCTTAGTTTGGCTATTGCAGACATTGCTGCTATAAACACTGGGGTGCACGTGGCCCTTCAGATCACTACATTTGTATCTTTGGGGTAAATACCCAGTAGTGCAATTGCTGGGACATAGGGTAGCTCTATTTCCAACTTTTTTTTTTTAAGATTATATTTATTTATTTGACAGAGACACAGCAAGAGAGAGAACACAAGCAGGGGGAGTGGGAGAGGTTTCCCGCTGAGCAGGGAGCCCGATGTGGGGCCCAATCCCAGACCTGGGGATCATGACCTGAGCCAAAGGCAGATGCTTAACAACTGAGCCACCCACACCCCCCTATTTCCAACTTTTTGAGGAACCTCCATACTGTTTTCCAGAGTGGTTGCACCAGCTTACATTCCCACTAACAGTGTAGGAAGGTTCCCCTTTCTCCACATCCTTGCCAACACCTGTTGTTTCCTCACTTGTTAATTTAGTCATTCTGACTGGTGTGAGGTGGTATCTCATTATGGTTTTGATTTGTATTTCCTTGGGGCATCCAACTCTTGATTTCATTTGGGGTTATGATCTCAGGGTCCTGAGATCAAGCCCCCCAACATTCTTCACATTCAGCACAGAGTCTGCTTGTCCCTCTTCCCCACTAGCACACTCTTTCTCTCAAATAAATACATAAAATCTTTTAAAAAATTAATTTCATTTTAATATGTATAATTTTTTAAATGTTGAAAACAAAAAAACCCCACCCAAGATTAAAAAAGATGTATTCAGGGGTGTCTGGGTGGCTCAGTCAATTAAGCATCTGCCTTCTGCTCAGGTCATGATCCCAGAGTTCTGGGATCAAGTCCTGAAATTGGGCTCCCTCTCCCTCTGCCTGCTGCTCTGCCTGCTTGTGCTCTGTCTTTCTCTCTCTGACAAATTAAAAAAATAATAAATGAATAAAATAAAAAATATCTATTTAGGGGTGCCTAGGTGACTAAGTCATTTAGTGTTTGCCTTTGGCTCAGGTCATGATCCTGGAGTCCTGGGATAGAGCCCTTTGTCAGGCTCACTGCTCACCAGGGAGTCTGCTTCTCCCTCTGCCCCCAACATCACTCATGCTCACTTTCTCTCTCTCAAATAAAAACTTAAAATAAAAGATGCATTCAGACAAGTACATTTGTCATATACTCCATTTCATTTCTTTCTTCCCCCTGTTTATTTTTAAGTTTAAATTCAATTTAATTGGGCGCCTGGGTGGCTCAGTTGGTTAAGCAACTGCCTTCAGCTCAGGTCATGATCCTGGAGTCCTGGGATCAGGTCCTGCATCAGGCTCTCTGCTTGGTGGGGAGTCTGTTTCTCCCTCTGACCCTCTCCCCTCTCATGCTCTCTCTCTCTCAAGTAAATTTAAAAAAAATATTAAATTCAATTTTATCAACATATAGTGTATTATTAGTTTCAGAAGAAGAATTTAGTGATCCATCAGTTGTGTACAATACCCGTACTTCAGTGCCCTCCTTAATGTCCATCACCCAGTTACACCATCCACCCACTCACCTCCCCTCCAGCAACCTTTAGTTTATATCCTAGAGTTAAGAGTCTATTATGGTTTTTCTCTCTCTCTGATTTCATCTTATTTTATTTTTCATTCCCTTCCTCTATGTTCATCTGTTTTGTTTCTTAAATTCCACATATGGGGGCGCCTGGTTGGCTCAGTGGGTTAAGCCTCAGCCTTCGGCTCAGGTCATGATCTCAGGGTCCTGGGATCGAGCCCCACATTGGGCTCTCTCCTCAGCAGGGAGCCTGCTTCCCCTTCTCTCTCTTGCCTGCCTCTCTGCCTACTTGTGATCTCTCTCTGTGTCAAATATATAAATAAAATCTTAAAAAGAAATTCCACATATGAGTGAAATCATATGGTATTTGTCTTTCTCTGGCTGGCTTATTTCACTAGCATAGTACCCTCTGGTTCCATCCACATCATTGCAAATGGTAAGATTTCATTTTTTTTGAAGGCTGAGTAATATTCCATTATATATATGTGTCATTCATATATATATATTTGACCACAGAGTTGAGGGTCCATTTCTGGGTTCTCTGTTGTGTTCCACTGATCCATGTGTTTCTTTTTGTGCTGGTCCCATACTGTCTTGATGATTACAGATTTGTAATAGAGCTTGAAGTTTGGAATTGTGATCCCTCCAGCCTTGGTTTTCATTTTCAACATTCCTTTCACTACTTGGAGTCTTTTCTGGTTCCATACAAATTTTAGGGTCATTTGTTCCAGCTCTATGAAAAATGTTAATGATATATTGGTAGGGATTGCATTGAATGTGTAGATTGCTCTAGGTAACATAGACATTTTAACAATATTTGTTCTCCCAATCCATGAGAATGGAATGTTTTTCCATTTCTTTGTGTTTTGATAAATTTCTATCATAAGAGTTCTATAGTTTTCAGAGTACAGATCCTTTACCTCTTTGATTCCCTGGTATCTTTTTTTTTTTTTAAGATTTTATTTATTTATTTGAGAGAGAGACAGTGAGAGAGAGCATGAGAGGCAAGAAGGTCAGAGGGAGAAGCAGACTCCCCGTGGAGCTGGGAGCCCGATGCAGGACTCGATCCTGGGACTCCAGGATCGTGACCTGAGCTGAAGGCAGTCGCTTAACCAACTGAGCCACCCAGGTGTCCCTGATTCCCTGGTATCTTATGGTTTCTGGTGGAATTGTAAATGGGATTGGATTTTTCTCTTTTCTGTCTCATTGTTAGTGTGTAGAAATGTAAGTGACTTCTGTGCATTGATTTTATACCTTGCCACTTTGTTGATTTCCTTTATTATATCTAACAATTTTTGGGTGCAGTCTTTTGGGTTTTCTACATAGAGTATCATGTCATCTATGAAGAGTGAAAATTTAGCTGCTTTGCCAATTTCAATGCCTTTTATTTCTTTTTGTTGTCTGATTGCTGAGGTTAGGACTTCTAGTACTATGTTGAACAATAGTGGTGAAAGTGGACATCCCTGTCATGTTCCTAACCTTAGGTGAAAGGCTCTCAGTTTTTCACCCTTGAGAATGATATTTGCTGTGGGTTTCTTGGTTATGGCTTTTATGATATTGATGTATGTTCCCTCTCTCCCAACACTGTGGAATGTTTTTCTCAAGAAAAGATGTTGAATTTTGTTAAATGCTTTTTCTGCATCAATTGAGAGGGTCATATGACTCTTGTCCTTTCTTTTATTAATGTGGAGTATCACATTGATTGTTTTGCAGATGTTCCCTTGCAGTCCAGGAATAAATCCCACTTGACGAGATCGGGCATGTTCAGGGTGGTATGGCCGTAGACAATAAATCCCACTTGGCCATGATGAGTAATCTTTTTGATGTACTGTTGGATCCTATAACTAGTATCTTGGTGAGAATTTTTGCATCTATGTTCATCAGGGATATTGGTCTGTAATACTCCTTTTTGGTGGGGTGTTTGCCTGGTTTGGGGATAAACTCATAGAAAGAATTTGGAAGTTTCCCTTCTATTTCTATTTCTTGAAACAGCTTCAGGAGACTAGGGATTAATTCTTTAAATGTTTGGTAGAATTCCCCCTGGGAAGTCATCTGGCCCTGGGCTCTTGTTTGTTGAAGATTTTTTTTTTTTTATTACTGCTTCAATTTTTTTGCTGTTTATGGGTCTGTTCAGGTTTTCTATTTCTTCATGTTTCAGTTTTGGTAGTTTTTTACGTCTCTAAGAATGCATCCATTTCTTCCAGATGGCCTAATTTGTTGGGATATAATTGCCCATAACATGTTCTATAGTTGGATTTCTTTGATGTTGGTTGTGATTTTTCATTTATGATTTTATTTACTTAGGTCCTTTCTCTTTTATTTTTGAGAAGTCTGGCTAGGGGTTTATTGATCTCATTAATGCTCTAAAAGAACCAGCTCCTAGTTTCATTGATTTGTTGTACTTTAAAAAAAAATTTCTATATCATTGATTTCTGCTCTAATCTTTATTATTTATCTTTTCCTCCTGGATTCAGGCTTTATTTGCTGTTCTTTCTCCAGCTGCTTTAGGTGTAAGGTTAGGTTGTTATTTGAAAATTTTCTTATTTCTTGCAGGGCACCTGGGTGGCTCAGTGGGTTAAAGCCTCTGCTTTTGGCTCAGGTCATGATCCCAGGGTCCTGGGATCGAGCCCCACATCGGATTCTCTGCTCCGCGGAGAGCCTGCTTCTTCCTCTCTCTCCCTGCCTGCCTCTCTGCCTACTTGTAATCTCTGTCTGTCAAATAAATAAATTAAAAAAAAAGAAACTTTTCTTGTTTCTTGAGAAAGGCCTGTATTGGTATATACTTCCCTCTTAAGACCACCTTTGCTGCATCCCAAAGATTTTGAACAGTTGTGTTTTCATTTTCATTTGTTTCCATGTATTTTTTTTAAAGATTTATTTATTTATTTGACAGAGAGAGAGAGAGAGATCACAAGTAGGCAGAGAGGCAGGCAGAGAGAGAGGAGGAAGCAGGCTTCCTGCTGAGCAGAGAGCCCAATGTGGGGCTCGATCCCAGGACCCTGGGATCATGGCCTGGGCTGAAGGCAGAGGCTTTAACCCACTGAGCCATCCAGGCGCCCCTGTTTCCATGTATTTTTAAAAATTCTCTCAATTTCCTGGTTGACTCATTCATTCTTTAGTAGGATCCCTTTAGCCTCCATGTATTTGTGTTCCTTCCAAACTTTTTCTCGTGATTGAATTTGAGTTTTAAAGCACTGTGGTCTGAACATATGCAGGGAATAATACCAATCTTTTTGTACAAGTTGAGACCTGATTTGTGACCCAGGACGTGATCTATTCTGGGGAATTTTCCATGTGCACTCAAGGAGAATGTGTATTCTGTTGCTTTAGAATGGAATGTCCTGAATATATCTGTGAAGTCCATCTGGTCCAGTGTTTCATTCAAAGCCCTTTTTTCCTTGTTGATCTCTGCTTAGATGATCTGTCCATTGCTGTGAGGGAGGTGTTAAAGTCCCCTACTATTATTGTATTATTGTTGATGTGTTTCTTTGTTATTAATTGGTCAATATAATTGGCTGCTTCCATGTTGAGGGCATAAGTATTTACAATTGTTAGATCTTCTTGTTGGCTGGATCCTTTAATTATGATATAGTGTCTTTCCTCATCTCTTATTACAGTCTTTGGTTTAAAATCTAGTTTGTCTGATATATGGATTTCTACCCCAGCTTTCTTTTGATGTCCATTAGCATGATAAATGGTTCTTTATCCCCTCACTTTCAATCTGGAGGTGTCTTTGTGTCCAAAATGAGTCTCTAATAGACATCATATTGATGGATCTTGGTTATTTCTTTTTAAAAATATTTTATTTATTTGTCAGAGAGTGAGAGAGAGAGAGAGAGAGAGAGAGAGTGAGCACAAGCAGGGTCAGTGGCAGGTAGAGGGAGAAGCAGGCTCCCACTGAGAGGGAGCCCAATGTAGGACTCAATCCCCAGACCCTGGGATTATGACCTGAGCAAAAGACTCAGCTTAACTGGCTGAGTCACCCAGGCATCCCTGTCTTGTCTTTTTAAATCCAGTGTGATACCCTATGTCTTTTGATTGTAGCATTAGGCCATTTACATTCAGGAGTGATTATTGAAAGATATGAATTTAGTGCCATCTATTATCTGTAAAGTCCGTGTTATTGTAGATTGTCTGTTTCTTTCTGATTTTTATTAGTGTTGGCTTTTCGCTATGCTCAAAGGATCCCCTTTACTATTTCTTGCAGGGCTGTTTTAGTGTTCACAAATTTGTTTTGTTTGTCCTGGAAGCTCTTTATTTCTCCTTCCATTCTGAATGACAGTTTTGCTGGATAAAGTATTTTTGGCTGCATATTTCTCACATTTAGCACAGTGAGTATATCATGCCAGTCCTTTCTGGCCTGCCAGGTCTCTGCAGATGGGTGTGCTGCCAGCCTTATGTGTCTACCCTTGTAGCTTAAGGACATCTTGTCCCAGGGCTTCTTTCAGGATTTTCTCTTTATCTCTGAAATTTGCAAGCTTCACTACTATATGTGGAGGTATTGACCTATTTTTATTGATTTTGAGGGGCATTCTTTGTGCCTCCTGGACTTGAATGCCCATTTCCTTCCCCAGATTAGGGATGTTCACAGGTATAATTTGTTCAAATAAACCTTCAGCCCCCTTCTCTCTCTTCATCTTCTGGGACCCCTATCATCTGGATATTATTTCGCTTTATGGTATCTCTGATTTCCCAGTGTCTCCCTTGGTGATCCAGTAGTCGTTTTCCCAGGTTCTCTATTTCCCATCATTTTGTCTTCTATATGCTGACTCTCTCTTCTGTCTCATTTATCCTAGCGGTGAGAGCCTCCATTTTTTACTCCATCTCAGTAATAGTTTTTTTGTTTTGTTTTAGTAATAGCATTTTTTATTTCAGCTTGATTGAATTTTAGTTCTTTTATTTCTTTGGTAGGGGATTCTCTAGTGTCTTCTATGCATTTTTAAACCCAGCTAGTATCTTTATAATCATTGTTTTGAAAACTAGTTCCAACATCTTACTTATATCCATATTGATTAAGTCCCTGTCAGTGAGTACTACCTCCTGTTCTTTCTTTTGGGGTGAGTTCCTCTGTCTCATCAATATGTTGAGAACAGAATAGAAGAAACAGAAAAGATGAAAATAACAACAGAAAAAAACAAACAAAACAAACCAGAAGAAAACAAAAACAAAACAAAATAAGAAAAAAATCCAAGAAGAAGTAAAACAGAACGAAACAATAAACTAGATCCTGGGTGTATTTTGGTCTGTCTGTTAAAAGAAACTAGATCCCAAAACTGGAAAGAGAAAAATTTATATATATACAAAAATAAAATAAAATAAAATAAAATAAAATAAAATAAAATAAAATACAATGACAGGAAATGTAAAATGAAAAAATATATAACATATATATGAAAATAAAGATAAAAATGAGTAAAGAAAAGAAAAAATAAGAAAATAGCTGGAAAAGAAAAAATTGAAAGACTAAGGAATAATAAAAAAAACCCACAAATGGTATATACTGTTTTCCCCAAGAGCCGAAGTTGTGCCGTTTTCTATGATCAGTAAACTTTGCTAGTGAATTGTTCCTACTCATCTTCTGGAGGAGGGGTCGGTTGTGGCGATTCTCAGGTGTCTTTGCCCTGGTGGAATTGTCTCCCTTGCAAAGTGGCCAGGCTTAATGTCAGAAGCTCTGGATTCCACTATGTGGTGCTATTTTGCTCCTTGAAGGCTTTCAGCACTGATGGTGAAGCTTCAGAGCTGGGTTCTTGTCTCAAGGAGTCAAAGAATGAATCTCCCAGATAAAGGAGAGTGGGTAAAGTGATAGAGTTTTAAGCAAGGATACAGGAAGAGCTCCCAGGAGTGAGAGGAGTCCAGACAGGGTTGCAACCGAGGTCTTTTAAGGTTGGTCCTTTATTGAAAGCTAACCAGAGAACTTAAATCTTTTTTACTTCTCTACTGGCAGCACCATTGATTAAGGACTAGTGATAACATCTTTAATGGCTTACTTCCTTTTAGGGTTTGATTATTTTCTGTTGACCACAGGAGATTGTCATAAATAAGACTCTGCCCTTGAACACTAGGGCAGGGTGGTCTGGAGTTTTCCCTTATCTCTGGTTTCTTTCCACTTCTGCATTTTGGAGATTTCTGTGAGCCTGATTGCATAGCCCCCTATCTCTCCCTACCTAGCCCTTCCTGTCCCTCTACTCAGTGGGGAGATGAAAATGGTGGCACCATGATCTCTAGCACTGGAACTGAAAGTTCACCCCCCCCACCCCAACTCTTTAGTGATCCCTTACGGAAAAGCAGTCAGTCACCCATGTCTCCCTGGTTTCCGTCTGAACTGTGTTCACTCCACCTGTGACTGACCATTTTTAGCTCAGGAAAGTGACCCAGTTTCAAGTCTCCAAACTTTATGGGCTCCTGTGAGGTGGACCCGAGTCATTCCTGGTGGGGGATTGGTGGAGAGGGAGGTAAGTCTCTCCAGGCTTCTGCCTTGTACTAGGACCATACCTGGAGTGCAATTGTGCAAGTGTAAAGCCTTTTGTGGTTTATGGCAAAATTGAGCAGGAAGTTGGCACCTGGACTCCCTGTGTTCAGCCTGCTTCCTTGCTCTGATGCCTGGGAACCCTGTAGCACTCAGGCACCACCGTTCTTCTTGTGACCCCAGGAATCCTGAGACCATGCTGTCCCATCTGAAATCTACCCCACTTTGCCACCTAAGCACCTTTAAGCCAGGGACATCCTCCACTGCAGCAGACTTTAAGAAGTTCTGATTTTGCGGGGCGCCTGGGTGGCTCAGTGGGTTAAAGCCTCTGCTTTCAGCTCAGGTCATGATCCCAGGGTCCTGGGATCGAGCCCCACATCGGGCTCTCTGCTCCGCGGAGAGCCTGCTTCCTCCTCTCTCTCCCTGCCTGCCTCTCTTGCCTACTCGTAATCTCTGTCTGTCAAATAAATAAATAAAATCTTTAAAAAAAAAAAAAGAAGTTCTGATTTTGCATGCCACTGCTTAGAATACTCTATGGTAGACTCTTTAGGGAGGCCCCCTTCCCTCTGCAGTATCCTCTGACATATATATTGTCCCTGATTCACATCTCCCTTCACCTACCTTCCAAAAAGTGGTTTTTCTTTTCTAAAAAGATTTTTATTTATTTCTGAGAGAGAGAGAGAGAGAGAGAGAGAGAGAGTGAGAGCACACAAGCAGGGGGAGCAGCAGGTGGAGGGAGAACTAGGATCCCCGCTGAGCAAGGAGTCCGATGCTGGACTCAATCCCAGGACCCTGGGATCATGACCTTGATGTGGTTTTGGAATATAGGTGAGGTTTGGTGGGGTGGGGTCCAGAGCCAATAACCAAGAAAGAATTCTTGAGATGTCTTTGGTGCAAAAGGGTGGTTCTTTTAAAGCACGGGGACCTGTGGGCAGAAAGAGCAGCAATCGGGTCATGAGGAGTGACCCATTTTATACTTTCAAGTTGGGAGGGGGTTAGGGATAGTAAATCTCTAAGGGATTTTGGAAGCAAGGTTTCCAGGATTCTGAAGGGGCTAGCTATTATGGGGAAAAGGTCATTTATTATTGTCTAATAATACCTTAGACATGAAATCAGATGTATATTGGTGGGCCATATACTTGGGGAATGATTGCCAACACGTACCTTGGGGAGTAGAAATAAAGGAAATTTCCAAAGGAATTTTTAAGATTTTTTTTTTAAAGATTTTATTTGTTTATTTGACAGACAGAGATCACAAGCAGGCAGAGAGAGAGGAGGAAGCAAGCTCCCTGCTGAGCAGAGAGCCCGATGTGGGGCTCGATCCCAGGCCACTGGGATCATGACCTGAGCTGAAGGCAGAGGCTTTAACCCACTGAGCCACCCAGGCGCCCCCAAAGGAATTTTTATATGTTAAAGTAGACTTACAGGATTCTTGGGGGAGCAGGGCTATGATTGTTTTTTGCCCTTAGGAAAGTTTTAACATCCAGGCAGTTGAGTCCCTAGAGGAATGTCGCTGCCTCTTTCAAGGACTTGTCAGTGGGCTGCAGATAGTAAGGAAATTCAATAATTTTTCTTCCACTTTTGTTTCCCACATCAATTTCTATCATTTAATAATATGTCCTGAGGATTGCTCCATATTACTACATGCAGGTCTTTTTCATTCTTTTTACAGCTGCATAGTGTTGTTGTCTGGATGTACCAGTTTATTCGGTCTCGTACTGATGGACATTGTGTCATTTCCAGTGTTTTGTTACAACAAATAATACCAAAATGAATGCGCTCATGCATGTTCATTGTGGAAATATATACTAAATAGATTATTAGAAATGAAGTTTCTGAGTCTAAGGGTGATTAATAGATGTAATTTCTTAGATGGTGCTAAATTCTACTCCACAGGGATTCTATTAAGCATTTTGCCCTCCAATCAGCAATGCTACAGTGGGACCGTTTCTTTACAACATTACTAACAGCTGCTTTGGCACTTTAGTCACTCTGATCAATGTTATGCCAGTAAAGTGACATCTCAAATCTCTGGGGGAAAGACAGGCTTTTAAATTAATGGTATTAGAACAACTGGATAGCCTCTGGGAAAAGATAAAATTAGAGCCACACTTCACATCACACACTAGACTAAGCCCCAATAGATCAGAAATTTAAACATAAATAATGATACCATATAAGTACTAAAAGAACACATTGATAACATCTATAACTTGTGGGTTGGGAAGACCTTTCTAATTATGATTCATTCAAAATAGAGAATGAAAGAAAATACTAACAAACGTGATTATAAGATATTAAAAATATATATGTTTATTTACTTATTTGAGACAGCGATAGCACAAGCAGGTGGAATGGCAGGCAGTGAGGAGGGAGAAGCAGGTTCCCTGCTCGCTTGATCCCAGGAGCCCAGGATCCTGACCTGACCAGAAGGCAGATGCGCAACTGACTGAGCCACCAGGCACCCCAGGAGATTCTCAACTATAGGAAACAAACTGAGAATTGCTGGGGGGAGGTTGGCAGGATATGGGGTAACTGGATGAAGGGCATGGGGTAACTGGATTATGGGCATTAAGGGGGGCACTTGATGTAATGAGCACTAGGTCTTATATGCAACTGATGAATCATTAAACTCTACCTCTGAAACTAATGATATACTGTATACTTTGTTTTGGTTTTGTTTTGCTTTTTGCTTTTTAAGAACATTTTTATTTAAATTCTAGTTAACAAAGGGCGCAATATTGGTTTCAGGAGTAGAATTCAGTTATTCATCACTTATATACAACGCCCAGCACAAAGGGTACACATTTTGAATTACTAAATTGTTTAGAAACATTAAGGAAAGCCATTGCATACTAGGATTTGATTTCCTGCTTGTTTTGCGGAGTCCATATATTTTGCATATAATAACAACTATCTTATTATGATATAAGTAAAAATGAGAGGTACCTGGCCTGCTCAGTCTGAGCAGTATGTGACTCTTGATCTTGGGGTTTTAAGTTCGAGTCCCATGTTCTGTGTAGATTACTTGAAAATAAAAAAAATCTTTTTTTTTTTTTAAGATTTTGAGAGAGAGCAGAGCTAGAGAAAGAGCATGAGTATGTGGGTGGGTAGGGAGAGGGAGAGGCAGACTTCTCACTGAGCAGGGAGTCTGACCCAGGGCTCAAGCCCAGGACCCTGGGATCATGACCTGAGTGAGTCAAAGGCAGATGCTTAACTGCTTAACCAACTGTGCCACCCAGGCAACCCAAAAATAAAAAAAAAAAAGTAAACATAAAGAAGGACAGAGGTTAGGAAGGAGGAATAGGAATATTCTCTCTGGTTAGAGGAACCTATACTGATAAAAACACAACAGATGAATGAACCCCAAACTCCTAAGTGAACTGTATTCCACATTATTTCATCTATTTTCCTAATTGGGACATTATTCTCGTCTCCCACATGAGAGGTATCACTCTAGGATTTAGCCACAAAATCAAAACTCCCAAGTTCCCCCATTACCATCCCACTGTGGGCATGTTCAGTCATGTGCAACCACAGCACACTTAAACTTAGCCAAAAATCAGAACTAGTGTTCAAGAGCCAATGAACTCGGGAGATGAGATTCATGGGCGCAGCCAAGGAATATGAGCTGAAGACAAAAAGGGTCCAGGTCTACCCTAAACCAGGTAGACATTATCTCCAGAAATAAGTGATAAAAAAGTACTCAGAAACATTTAGTTACTTGCACACTAATTACTGTTTTCCCTGCACATAATTTATTGACATATGAAGCAATCAGTGGAGACACTGAATCAAGGATGAAGGCAAAATAAAGATGCAAATTTCCACATTGGTGGACCCCAGGGAATGAATGAATCTCCCAGTATTCATGCCCCATTGCAGCCCCTTCCCTGTAGAATCTGGGCTTGGTTACATGACTTCCTTTGTCAAGGGGACATTAGCAAATGTGAGGAATACAGAGGCTTGATAAGTACTTGTAACTTGGAGCTTGTCCTCTTGAAATGCTCTCTGTGGAAGCCAGAGAGCATGTAAGAGGTTCAACCACCCTGAGACAGCCATGCTGTGAGGACCTGAAAACCAGCTATGTAGCAAGGCCACACTGAAAAGCAATGAGGTGCCAGACATGCAAAAGAAGCTTCCTGGGTCTTCCAGATCAGGTGCCACAACCACTAGCCAAATGCATGTGAGTGACTCCAGCTGATGCCAAATGGAACAGAGCAAACTACCCAGCAAAGCTCTCAGATAGCTTAGTCCACAGAATCATTGTTTTTTGAAGCCACATTATGCAGTGACCTTTGTGCAGGAATAAATAAGTACAACACAGGATTTATAAGAGAAAGGAAGGAAAAAAACCTGCATTCTGGGAAGAGTGAATTTTATTTATATGTTTGAAGTAAATTGATTAGCTGGAACCTAGTAAATAGGTCAGTCTGAAACTCTATCTTTGAGTAAGTTCCCTAGGGATATAAAATAAAAACAATTTTGTTGTTTACTCATTCTCAAGAAAACCCTGAGTGTTTACCTACGGTGCATACTTGTGTAGTGTCCACCAGTGTCCTTTCATTAGCACCTTTGACCTTGTTAGTTCAAATTTGTACAATTTCTCTTATTAGGATTTTATAGAAGACGACTGAGAGATTGGGAAAGGCTGAGTGAGCCGGGAGGATCTGAAGCCACTCTGACCCTCTAAACTTTTTTCCTTGTTTAAAAACAACACCAGGGGCACCTGGGTGGTGCAGTTAAGCATCTGCCTTTAGCTTAAGTCATGATCCCAGAGTCCTGGGATTGAGCCTCAAGTTGGGCTCCCTGCTCTGCTCCTGTCCCCCACTCCCACTTGTGTTCTCTTGCTCTCTA
>PISX010028834.1:0-20967 GCA_004024625.1 Mellivora capensis | reverse complement strand
AAAAAAAAAAAATATATATATATATATATATATATATATATATATATATATATATGTAAAGGAATAACGTGGAGGACATTAAGAGATGGAGAGGAGTAGTGAGATGGGGGAAATCGGAGGGAGAGACAAACCATGAGAGACTGTGGACTCTGAGAAACAAACTGAGGGTTTTGGAGAAGAAGGGGGGTGGGGGAGCTAGGTGGGCCTGGTGGTGAGTATTATGGAGGGCACGTATTGCATGGAGCACTGGGCGTGGTGCATAAACAATGAATTTTGGAACACAGAAAAAAAATAAGAAAAATTATAAGCATTAAAAAATACATAAAGAAAGAAAGCGTCTTAAGTTAGGCTCTCCAGAAGCAGAATTTGAGATAAGATTCTTCTGAAAAATGATTATGGTGATGGTGCTTGCAAAAGTAGAGGATTTGTGTTATACTTTCTCAGCAACTATATAAGACAGGTGAAGAAAGCAAAGCAATCTTCTGGAAACAGCTAAAGCTTAGGCTAATGAGGAGTAATGAAATATAAATCATACCATAGAGGTAGTCTCACCTTGGAAGAAGGTGGCACACTCTTTGTATCCTTGGTAGTCAATCAATGGAAGCAGTTTGGCTGCTTGGAGGAGGGTATAAACTTCTGGACAAGGCTTCTTCATTTATACTAAATACAGTGCTCTGAAGTGGGGACAGCTGTGGTTCCCTACCAGGAAGTACTCATACCAGCATCTAGGAAATGTCTGCACTAGCCAAGTGAAGGAGATGTTGGTGGGGCACTAATGTCAAGTCCTGTATAGAAATATGGAAAGGATAAAGGAAAAAAAAAAACTTCAGAAATTATCATTGCAAGTTCAGAAAAATAATTAAAATATTACATTCATGAAATTAGAACAAAAAAGTGTTCAGGAAAGCTAAAAATATAATTAACAAAAACGAAAAACTAAATTCAAAGTTTAGACATTCAAGTTGAAGAATTCTTCCAGAAAGTCAAACAAAATGATAAAGACATAGAAAATAGGAGTAAAAGAAAATAAAACAACCAACCTTAAGAAGCACTAAATCTCAATTATAGGAATTTCATAAAAACCAACAGAGAAAATGGAGAGGAAGTTTACATCAAATTGATGATTCAAGAAAATTTTCGAGCATAGTAACATTAGAGAACTTTTACATGCCCCTTACAACATACCTGATACACTGATCTAAAACTTTACATAAAAAAATTACATATATCAACTTGGCTAGTAATAAGATAAATATTTTAGGGAAGTATCATTTTAATATTTCTATAGTAATATGGAAGTGATGAAAATGAATCACAAAGATACTGTTATTGTTCTTTTCCCAGAGTGGATGTTCAGAACACTGAAAGCAGAAAGTTTTCTTTAAGTTTCTAGAGAAGAAGCAAAAAGTCACCTAAATACAGATTTCAGAATTTCTATATATCTCTTAACAGAACCCTTCAGACTTGAATTCAGTTGAGCAGTGCCTTCAAAATTCTGATGTAGAAATTGAGAGTTTTAGAAGGGAGGGAATTGAGTGGATGGGTAAACATGGTGATAGATATTAAGGAGGATATGGATTGCATGGAGCACTGGGTGTTACATGCAAACAATGAAACGGAACACTACATCAAAAACTAATGATATACTGTATGGCAACTAACATAATACATAAAAATTCTAATGTATAATGATTCTCAACCTAGAATTTTATACCCAGGCAAAAATTAAGTAAAATGTTATAGTGAAGACATTTTCAGGAATGTATATTCAAGGAACATTTACCTTCTCTGAACACTTTTTTAAAAAGATACTAAGGTATCCGAATTGGCAAAGAAGAAGTAAATCTTTCATTACTTGTAGATGACATGATACTATATACAGAAAACCTGAAAGAGTCCCTCCCCCCAATGCTAGAACCGATACATGAATTCAGTAAAGTTGCAAGATACAAAATCAATATAGTGAAATCTGTAGCATTTCTATACACTGATAATGGAGCAGCCAAAAGAGAAATCATGGAATCAATCCCATTTATAATTGCATTCAAAAACGATAAGATACCTAAGATTAAACCTAACCAAAGTGGTGAAAGATCTGTACTCTGAAAATCATAGCATATTTATGAACGAAAGTGAAGATGACACTAAGAAATGGAAAGTTCATAAATTGGAAGAATAAGTATTGTTAAAATGTCTATACTACCCAAAGTAATGTATACATATAATGCAATCCTTATCAAAATACCAACAACATTTTTCACAGAGCTACAACAAATAATCCTTAAATTTGTATGGAACCACAAAAGACCCCAAATAGCCAAATCAATCATAAAAAGAAAAGAAACAGACTTCGAGTTATATAACAAAGTCACAGTAATCAAAATAGGATAGTAGTGGTATAAAAATGGACACATAGACACATAGATCAATAGAACAGAATAGAAAACCCATAAAAGAACCCTCAACTATATGGTCAAATAATCCTCAACAAAGCAGGAAAGGATATTCAATGGAAAGAAGAGAGTCTCTTCAACAAATAGTGTTGGGAAAACTGGACAGCAACATGCAAAAGAATGAACCTGGTCCACTTTCTTACACCATACATGAAAATAAATTCCAAATAGATGAAATATCTCAATGCAAGACAGAAAGCCATAAAAATCCTTGAAGAGAAAACAGGTAATAACTTCTTTGACATTGGCCTAGCAACTTTTTTCTAGCTATGTCTCCTGAGGCAAGGGAATCAAAAGCAACAAAAAACAATTGGGACTTCATTAAAACAAAAAGCTTCTGCACAGTGAAGGAAACAATCAATAAAACTAAAAGAAAATCTATGGAATTGGAGAAGATATTTGCAAATAGCATATCTGGTAAAGGCTTAGTGTCCAAAATCTATAAAGCACTTATAAAACTCAAGAAATGAATAATACAGTTAAGAAATGGGTAGAAGACATGAATAGCCATTTTTCCAAAACGTATGTTCATATGGCCAACAGACAAGAAAATATTCTCAACATCATCATCAGGGAGATGCACAACAAAACCACAATGAAATATAACATCACGCCTATCAGAATTGCTAAAATAAACAACACAAGAAACAACAGGTTTTGGTGGAGATGGGCAAAAAGGGGAAACCTCTTTACCTCTTTACCGTTGTTGGGAATGAAAACTGGTGCAACCACTCTGTAAAACAGAGATGTTCATTAAAAGTTAAAAATAGAGCTACCCTGTAATTCAGCAATTGCACTATTAGCTGTTTACCCAAAGAGATACCTCTACCACCATGTCTATAGAAACATTATCTACAATAATCAAATTATGGAAACAGCCCAGGTGTCCACCAACTGATGAATGGATAAAGAAGATGTGGTATATACATTCAATGGAGTATTATTCAGCCATAAGAAATAATGAAATCTTGTCATTTGCAATGACATGGATAGAGCTACCGAGTATTGTGCTAAGCAAAATAAGTAAGAGAAACAAATACCATATGATTTCACACACCTGTAGAATTTAAGAAATAAAACAAAGGATCAAAGGGAAAACAAAACAAACAAAAAAAAGAAACAGGCAAAGCATGAAATAGACTCTTAACTGTAGAGAACAAACTGATGGCTACCAGAATGGAAGTGGGTGGGGGAGGGTTTTAATGGGTAATGGGGATTAGGGAGTGCATTTGTTGTGCTGAACACAGGTGTTTTATGGAAGAGTTGATTCACTATATTGTACACCTGAAGCTAATACTATGCTGTATATGAACTAACAAGAATTTAAATAAAAACATAAAAAACCCAAAAGATACTAAAATGTGTGATCCAAAAAGAGGGATATTTGCAGATGTCTTATCAGATAAAGATATAGATAAAGATCTATAAAGGAATTTTCAAACTGGCTTACTTTTAAAACCCCTAGACATAAGCGATTCCATTTCATTTCACTTTTCACAATATGTACAATGTAATACTAGTCAGCCTTAAAAAATAAAATAATCTGCAATATGCTACCAGGTGGATGAACCTTATGCTTAGTAAAATAATTCAGTCACAGAGACAATTACTGCATCATTCAACTTATTTTTTTAAAGATTTATTTATTTTAGAGGGAGGGGAGGAGAGAGAGTGTGTGTGAGTGAACATAATTGGGGGTAGGGGTGGAGGATGAGGGAGAGAATCTTTAAGCAGGCTCCCTGCCGAGCATGGAGATTGAAATAGGGCTCAATCCCAGGATCCATGAGATCAGACCTGAGTTGAAACCAAGAGTCAGATGCCCAACCGACTAAGCAACCCAGATAACCATTCCATTTATATGAGGAATCTAAGATAGTTAAATTCATAAAATGAAAGAATGGAATGGTGGTTGCCAGGGGCTGTAGGGAGGGAGAAATGGGGACCCACTAATGGGGCAGTCAAGTGAAGTTCCAGTCAAGCAAGATAAATTAGCTCTAGAAATCCTCTGTGTAACACTGCAACTATAGTTAGAGATGATGTTCACTTAAAATTTTGTTAGGAGACTAGATCACATGTTAAGTGCTGTTGTCAAAAAAAAAATGAAAATGAGAAAGTGCATATTGCTTTATATGGAAGGTGAGTCAAGTATTATTTAAATGTCACACTAAATATTGTAAATAAAATGCTTCTTTTCTGTAAGGCAAATTACCGTCTCTGAAACATCTATTAGGTAAATCAGAATTTTCTTGTGTACTTTTTCTTAGAGAAAGCTTTACCTGCATTTATAGATTATTTTTATGTTTGCCTCCTTTCATACCTAGAACTCTAGAAATATTAGAAGGAAGGTCTATAATGGAAGTATGTATAGATATTATATAATAATAGACCATAAAGTAATAAAAGTAATATTATTGTTACAACAGGGTAAATTAATATAATTTCACTACAAAGCTGGGGATACAAAGCTTTCTTATAGGATCAACAAATCCATTTGGAAAAAGCAGAATGATAACTCATTCCTGGAAAACCCATTCCTCTATGTTAGAACCATAATTTTTCCAACCTAATTTTAGGCATTTGCATGAATTGTATTTGAAGATGAAGTCATAAGGAATGGAGTAAGAAAATAAGGAAATAGCTACAATCTTTCAATATGACAAATTTTGAACATAGAAAGATGAACTTGACATGACTGACCTTAAAATGTAATAGTCCTTTTTATAGATCATTCTGTTTGTGTTAGGAATGTCAATCAAGTATTTCATGAATATATTTCAGCAGCTGTGAAATTTGATTAAACTTTAATGTAGCCTTACTTATTCCCTAAATATGAATGAATTTAGATGGGCAACTATCTGTGAAATTATTATTTTACTTGTTAATTGTTCATGATCTTTACATGAAGGGAAATTACTTTTTCTTTGTTCTAAAAACTGACAGAGATATTAACTTTGTGATAATTTTATCACTTACATATTCCCAACAGAGCATATAATAAGAGAGTTATTAATGATAAGAAGAACATTTTCTTAGGGAAGTAAAAGTGTGTACATACACTTCTGAAAATTCATTACTTTCAGAGTGCCCTTATGTAAAATTGGAGTAAAATGCTAAAGAAAAAGGATATTATAGAAATTAATAAGCATTTGTAACTTGTGAGATATTGAGATCTGAAAAAATTCATATTGGTATGACTTATTATTGGAAGCCAAGGAAAGTAAGTTATGAAACAGTAACAATGGATACACAATGTTTGTCTTCCCTAATAGGGTGTAATCATATTAATTACTAAAAAAGATGAAATGTATTTTGTATTCTAAATACAATCTTGAAATTGTTGGAACATCCCTAAAATGTAGAGTTTTTATTGTTGTTGTCATTGTTCTTACTGTTGTTTTACCCCAGCTATATTATTCTAACTCTGTTACATTACCTTAAAAGAATCTTGGACATATTAGGGATGACTGAGAAGTCAGGGATATTCAGGTGGGGTAAGCAGAAAATATAAGTGAATCTTGGTATTTTATTCAATTAACTGATCTTGATCTTTAATGTATCATGTTATATGCCTTGTGTGCTAGTTATACTTACAAGGCTTGGTTCTGTCCTTCAAGTTGCTTGCAATCTCCTAAGGGATGTAAGGCACGTGAAACAATTAGAAAACAAGAGATTATATTAGTTTTATATTGCTCTTTGACAAATTATCACAGAATTAGTGGCTAAAAAAACCCATATATTAGTTCATAGTTCTGTAGGTTAGAAGTCCAGGCAGCTTCAACTGGGTTCCTCTGCTCACAGCATCACAGTCAAGGTGCTGGGCACACTGGGTTCTTATACGGAGGCTTTACAGAGGATCTACTTCAAAACTCATTCAGGTTGTTGAAAATTTTATTTCTTTGCAGTTTCAACACTGAGTTCTCAGTTTCTTTGCTGGTTGTCAATGGGGGTCCACTTTCAGCTTCTAGAGGTCACTTATATTCCTTGGTCTAGGTATCCCTCCATTTCAAACCAGAAATGGTGTATTATATCCTATTCACACTTCCAATTTATCTGACTTCTACCACTAGTTAGAGGAAATTGTCCATATGGCATATTATTTTTCCATCTTTAAACTTTCATGCTATTTGGGGCTTTAGGTTTAGAGTGTGTCTCTGGTAGACAACATGTATTTAGGTCATAGTTTTTCACCCATTCTGCTGATTGCTGTTTTAATTGGAGTGTTTAGTTCATTTGTAATTACTGTAATTACTACTAAGAAGGATCAACATCATATATTTTGCTATTTTTTTCTATGTCTTTTTTTGTATTCCTCTATTCCATAATTTGTGCCTTCTTTCTTGTTAGGTACTTTATAGTATACCATTTTCATTCTCTTGACATTTCTTTTACTTTATTTTTAAGTAATGTTCTTTGTGGTTGCCCTGGAGTTTACAATTAACATTAAAAATATCTAGCCTCAGGGCACTTGGCTGGCTCAATAGGAAGCCCATGCAACTGTTGATCTTAGGATCATGAGTTCGAGCTCCAGATTGGGCACAGAGATTACAAAAACAAAAACAAAATCCGAAGAACCAAACCAAACCAAACCAAAACTAAAACCAAAACCAAACATAAGCCATCTAGCTCTAATTAATACCAACTTAAATAGTATAGAAAAACTTTACTTAAATATAGCTCAATTTCCTCTCCCTGTTTTGTGCTATTGCTTTATGTAAATTGCATACTTGTATTTTACAGAAAATACATGCATTGTAAGTTGGTTAAAAACAGATTTAAAATCATTGTTTTATGCAGTTGTCTTCTAAATCAGATATAATAGACCTTAGGAGATAGAAACAATAAATAGATTAATACTTTCTTTCATATTTACCTATTTAGTTACCTTTTATGGTATTCTTTATTTTTTGTGAAGATTCAGATTACTGTCTAGGGTCCTTTCATTTCACCCTGAAGAACTCTCTTTAATATTTCTCTTAGGGAATATCTGCTAGTGATATGCTTTGTCAGGTTTTGATTACCTGGAGATGATTTAATTTTTCTTTAATTTATGGAGGATTTTTACTAGATGCAGAATCTTGTTTTTTAAGTTGTGGTAAGAACACTTAGCATGAGATCTATCCTCTTAACAATTTTTAAAGTGTACAGTATAGTATTGTTAGCTATCGGCACAGTGCTACATAGCATATATCTAGAACTTATTCTTCTTGCATAACTGAAACTTTATACCAGGTGTATAGCAACTCCCATTTCTCCATTTTCCCCATCCCTGGCAACCACTAGTGGTTTTATTATCTGCATCTATGAGCTTGACTATTTTAGATACCTCATTTAAGTAGAATCACAGAGTATTTGTCTTTCTGTGACTGGCTCTTTCACTTAGGATAATGTCCTCAAAGTTCATTTATGTTGTTGAAGAATTTCCTTCTTTTAAAACATTCATAATATTGTATTGTATTCATATACCATATACCTATCTCTTTGTTTATGCATTGCTTTCCTGGTACATTGGACATTTTTATTATTGTTATGTTGAATTCTATGTCATGGAATTCCTATATATTTATTTCATTAGAGTCAGTTTCTAGAGTTTTACTTTTTTCCTATGTTGGATAATATTTCACTATTTATTCATTTGCTTGAGTCTTTGTGTTGGTATCTACACGTTAGAAAAAAAAAAACACCAACTCTTCCAGTCTTCACGGATCGGTCTTGTATAGGGGAAGACCTTCTCCAGTCAGGCTGGCAACAGATTTCATGGACTTCTCAAACTTTTGCAGTGTTCCAAACTGCTGTCTTCATTTTTAGACACTTCCTAGAAATCTAGAGTATTCCACACTCTGTCAGCATTCACAGATAGGAAAGACATAAGCTAGTCTCTTGGGTGTCCCCTGGCAAAGTTGAAACACTGAATGTAAGGTCCAACTCTTTCCCTCCTCAGCAAAAAGCTGAAAGACGGTTATTTACCTACTTACTCTGCTCTGGACCAGGGAAGAGTCTGTGGCAAGTGCTCTCATGCTACTTAAAACCACCAAATTTGCTTGCAGTGCTCCCCAGACATCTAGATTATGCCAAACCCCATCAATACTCCAAGACAGGCAAGCAGAATCTTAGCTTTTGAGCAGCACCTGGAAAAGTTGGAACATTCATGCATGGTATAGCTTTTTCCCTCTTAAAGTTGAAGCTGGGAATTTGGGGTTTCCTTCTAATCATATGGCACTGTGCTAGAGGTAGAGACTATGGCAAGTAGGTGTTCAAAATTTTTCTACTGGTTCTGATCTGGTTGGTTTTTGCACTTCCTCGTGGTGTGGGAGAATCTCATCTAGTTTTCAGATTTCTTACAAAAGTAACTAATCCATGTAATGCTAAAGCTGTGTTCCTGTAGGGAAAAGAAGTCAAGGCTTCCAATTCAACCATCTTGCTGATGTTACCTGAATGTAGAATTCTTGAAGAATTCTGTGTTAACATTACCATTGAAAACTTTGAATAAGTAATTCCAGCACCTTGTAGTATCCGTGGTTTCTAATGTTAAGTTGGTTATTAATATTCATATCTCTTATATGTAATGAGTTACTTTTTTCTTGCTACTTTCAATATTGTCTTTGTTTTTCCTTTGGTACTGTGAAGTGTAGAATCTCTTTGATTTTTACCGTATTAGAAATTTGGTGATCATCTCACATGTGTATGTTCATTTTTAAAATGGAATTCATGTAATTTTAGGGCATTATTTCTTTTTTTTCCTTTTTTAAAAAAGATTTTTATTTATTTGACAGAGAGAAAGACACACACACACAGACATACAAAGAGAGCACACAAGCAAGGGGAGTGGCAGACGGAGGGAGAGGGAGAAGCAGACACCCTGTTCAGCAGGGAGCCTGATGCAGGCCTCAATCCCAGACCCTGGGATCATGACATGAGCCAAAGGCAGACACATAACCAAATGAACCACCCAGGCATCCTTTAGGTTTTTATTTCTAAAATACTTTTTTATTCCTTTTTCTTGCCTTTTGAGGAAGTCCCACTATGCATATGTTGATGTTCTTTTCTAAAGCTTCTATTTTAATTTCAGTTAGTTAGCATACAATGTTATATTAATTATTAATTGCATTATATTAATATAATGTAAAATATAGTAATCCAGCACTTCCATGCATCACCCTGTGCTCATCATGACAAGTATACTCCTTTTATTTTTTAAGTTTCAAACTTTTATCTAAATTCCAGTTAGTTAACATAAAGTGTAATATTAGTTTCAGGAGTAGAATTTAATGATCTATTACTTAGCATTAAACACCCAGTGCCCTCCTTACTGCCCATTACCCACTTAGCCCACCTCCCCTCTAGCAAAACTCCTTTTGTTCTCTATAGTTAAGAGTCTCTATTTTTTGCCTCACTCATTTTTCCCCTATGTCCAATTGTTTTGTTTCTTAAATTCCACATATGAAGAAATCATATGGTATTTGTCTTTGTCTTTCTCTGGCTGACTTATTTCACTTAACGTAATACACTCTAGCTCCATCCACATTGTTACAAATGGCAAAATTTCATTATTTTTGATGGTTTAGTAATATTCCATTGTATATATTCCACACATTTCTTATCCAGTCATCAGTCAATGGACATTTGGGTTCTTCATGCAATTTGTTGTTGTTGATAATGCTGCTGTAAACATGAGGGTGCATGTGTCCCTTTGAATCAGTATATTTGTATCCTTTGGGTAAATATCTAGTAATGCAGATGGCAGGTCATAGTGTATTTCTATTTTTAACCTTTGGAGGAACTCCTATAGTATTTTCCAGAGTGGCTATACCAGTTTGCATTCACACCAACAGCAGAAGAGGGTTTCCCTTTCTCCACATCTTCACTAACATCTATTGTTTTCTGTGTTGTTAATTTTAGCCATCCTGAAAGGCGTGAGATGGTATCTTATTGTACTTTTGATTTGTATTTCCATAATGACGAATGATATTGAATATCTTTTCATGTGTCTGTTGGCCATCTGTAAGTCATTTTTGGAAAACTGTTTTTTTTTTTTTTTTGCATGACTACTGCCCATCTTTTTTCTCTCAAGTTTTTTTTTTAATTTCTTTTCAGCATAACTGAATTCATAGTTTTAAACCACACCCAGTGCTCCATGCAATGCGTGCCCTCCATAATATTCACCACCTGGCTCCCCCAACCTCCCACCCCCCGCCCCTTCAAAACCCTCAGGTTGTTTTTCAGAGTCCATAGTCTCTCATGGTTCATCTCCCCCCCAATTTCCCTCAACTCCCTTCTCCTCTCCATCTCCCCATGTCCTCCTTGTTATTTGTTATGCTCCGCAAATAAGTGAAACCATATGATAATTGACTCTCTCTGCTTAACGTATTTCACTCAGCATAATCTCTTCCAGTACCATCCATGTTGCTACAAAAGTAGGGTATTCATCCTTTCTGATGGAGGCATAATACTCCATAGTGTATATGGACCACATCTTCTTTATCCATTCACCTGTTGAAGGACATCTTAGTTCTTTCCACAGTTTGGCGACCGTGGCCATTTCTGCTATAAACATTGGGGTACAGATGGCCCTTCTTTTCACCACATCTGTATCTTTGGGGTAAATACCCAGTAGCGCAATTGCAGGGTCATAGGGAAGCTCTATTGTTAACTTCTTGAGGAATCTCCACACTGTTCTCCAGAGTGGTTACACCAACTTGCATTCCCACCAACAGTGTAAGAGTGTTCCCCTTTCTCCACATCCTCTCCAGCAAACGTTGTTTCCTGTCTTGCTGATTTTGGGCATTCTAACTGGTGTGAGGTGGTATCTCAATGTGGTTTTAATTTGCATCTCCCTGATGGCTAGTGATGATGAACATTTTTTTCATGTGTCTGATAGCCATTTGTATGTCTTCATTGGAGAAGTGTCTGTTCATATCATCTGCCCATTTTTTGATATGATTATCTGTTTTGCATGTGTTGAGTTTGAGAAGTTCTTTATAGATCCTGGATATCAACCTTTTGTCTCTACTGTCATTTGCAAATATCTTCTCCCATTCCGTGGGTTGCCTCTTTGTTTTGTTGACTGTCTCATTTCCTGTTCAGAAGCTTTTGATCTTGATGAAGTCCCAAAAGTTCGTTTTTGCTTTTGTTTTCCTTGCCTTTGGAGACATATATTGAAAGAAGTTGCTGTGGCTGATATAGAAGAGGTTACTGCCTATGTTCTCCTCTAGGATTCTGATGGATTCCTGTCTCACATTGAGGTCCTTTTTCCATTTTGAGTTTATCTTTGTGTACGGTGTAAGAGAATGGTCGATTTTCATTCTTCTACATAGAGCTGTCCAATTTTCCCATCACCATTTATTGAAGAGACTGTCTTTTTTCCACTGTATATTTTTTCCTGCTTTGTCGAAGATTATTTGACCATAAAGGTGAGGGTCCATATCTGGGCTCTCTACTCTGTTCCATTGGTCTATGTGTCTGTTTTGATGCCAGTACCATGCTGTCTTGGTGATCACCGATTTGTAGTAAAGCTTGAAATCAGGTAATGAGATGACAACAGTTTTATTTTTGTTTTTCAACATTTCTTTAGCGATTCGGGGTCTCTTCTGATTCCATACAAATTTTAGGATTATTTGCTCCAGCTCTTTGAAAAATACCGGTGGAATTTTGATGGGAATGGCATTAAAAGTATAGATTGCTCTAGGTAGTATAGACATTTTAACAATGTTTATTCTTCCGATCCAAGAACATGGAATGGTCTTCCATATTTTTAGGTCTTCTTCAATTTCTTTCATGAGTGTTCTGTAGTTCCTCGAGTACAGATCCTTTGCCTCTTTGGTTAGGTTTATTCCCAGGTATCTTATGGTTCTTGGTGCTATAGTAAATGGAATCGATTCTCTAATTTCCCTTTCTGTATTTTCATTGTTAGTGTATAAGAAAGCCACTGATTTCTGTACATTGACTTTGTATCCTGCCATGTTACTGAATTATTGTATGAGTTCTAGTAGTTTGGGGGTGGAGTCTTTTGGATTTTCCATATAAAATGTCACCTGCGAAGAGAGAGAGTTTGACTTCTTCCTTGCCAATTTCGATACCTTTTATTTCTCTTTGTTGTCTGATTGCTGTTGCTAGGACTTCTAATACTATGTTGAACAAGAGTGGTGAGAGTGGGCATCATTGTCGTGTTCCTGATCTCAACAGGAAGACTGTGAGCTTCTTCCCTATGAGGATGATGTTTGCTGTGGGTCTTTCATAGATAGATTTTATGAAGTTCAGGAATGTTCCCTCTGTCCCTATACTTTGAAGTTTTTAATCAGGAACAGATGCTGGATTTTGTCAAATGCTTTTTCTGCATCAATTAAGAGGACCATGTGGCTCTTCTCTCTTCTCTTATTGATTTGTTCTATCACATTGATTGACTTGCGAATGTTGAACCAGCCTTGTGAGCCAGGGATGAATCCCAATTGGTCATGGTGGATGATCTTTTTAATGTGCTGTTGGATCCTGTTTGCTGGATCTTGTTGAGAATATTAGCATACATATTCATCAGTGATATTGGTCTGAAATTCTCCTTTTTGGTGTGGTCTTTGCCTGGTTTGGGGATCAGGGTAATGCTGGCTTCATAAAAAGAGTCTGGAAGTTTTCCTTCTGCTTCAATTTTTTGAAATAGCTTCAGGAGAATAGGTGTTATTTCTTCTTTGAAAGTTTGGTAGAATTCCCCAGGGAATCCATCAGGTCCAGGGCTCTTGTTTTTGGGGAGCTTTTTGATCACTGCTTCAATCTCATTACTAGATATCGGTCTATTCAGGTTGTCACTTTCTTCCTGGTTCAATTTTGGGAGTTTATATTTTTCCAGGAATGCATCCATTTCCTCTAGGTTGCTTAACTTATTGGCATATAACTGTTGATAATAGCTTCTGATGATTGTTTCTACTTCCTTGGTGTTAGGTGTGATCTCTCCCTTTTCATTCATAATTTTATTAATTTTAGCTTTCTCTCTTTTCATTTGGATTAGTGTGGCCAATGGTTTATCGATCTTATTGATTCTTTCAAAAAACCAGCTTCTAGTTTCATTGATACATTCTACTGTACCTCTAGTTTCTACCTGATTCATCTCTGCTCTAACCTTGATTATTTCTCTTTTTGTGCGTGGAGTTGGTTGAATTTGTTGTTGATTCTCCAGTTCTTTAAGGTGTAGAGACAGCTGTTGTATTCTGGATTTTTCAATATTTTTGAGGGAGGTTTGGATGGCTATGTATTTCCCCCTTAGGACTGCCTTTGCTATATCCCATAGGTTTTGGACCAACGTGTCTCCATTCTCATTGGTTTCCATGAATTGTTTAAGTTCTTCTTTGATCTCCTGGTTGATCCATGCATCCTTAAGCAAGGTGGTCTTTAGCTTCCAGGTGTTTGAATTCCTTCCAAACTTTTCCTTGTGGTTGAGCTCCAGTTTCAAAGCATTGTGGTCTGAGAATATGCAGCGAATAATCTCAATCTTTTGGTATCGGTTGGAGTCCTGATTTGTGACCCAGTATGTGGTCTATTCTGGAAAAGGTTCCGTGTGCACTTGAGAAGAATGAGTATTCTATTGTTTTAGCGTGGAATGTTCTGTATATATCTATGAGGTCCTTCTGGTCCAATGTGTCATTCAATGCTTTTGTTTCTTTATTGATTTTCTGCATGGATGATCTGTCTATTACTGAGAGAGGCACACCCAGATTGAAAGTGAATGGATGGAGAAACATCTTTCATGCCAACGGGCCTCAAAAGAAGGCTGGGGTAGCGATTCTCATATCAGATAAATTAGATTTTAAACTAAAGACTGTAGTCAGAGATACAGAAGGACACTACATCATTCTTAAAGGGACAATCCACCAAGATGATCTAACAATTGTAAATATCTATGCCCCCAATATGGGAGCAGCCAATTACATAAGAAAACTATTAAACAAGATAAAGAGCCATATTGATATGAATACATTGATAGTAGGAGATCTTAATACTGCTCTTTTTTTAAACTGCATTATTTGTTTGTTGGATTTTGAGTTTTATAAGTTCTTTATATATTTTGGATACTAAACCTTTATCACATGTGTCACTTGCAAATATCTTTTCCCAATCTGTAGGCTGCCTTTTAGTTTTGTTGATTGTTTCCTTCACTGTGCAGACACTTTTTATCTTGATGAAGTCTAACAGTTCATTTTTGCTTTCGTTTCCCTTTTTTCTGGAGAAATACCTAGTAAGAAGTTGCTATGGCCAATGTCAGACAGGTTGCTGCCTGTTTTCTTCTCTAGGATTTTGATGGTTTCCTGTAGGATGTTTAGGTTTTTCATCCATTTGGAATTAATTTTTATGTATGGTGTAAGAAAGTGGACTGATTTCATTATTTAAGTGTAGCTGTCCAGTTTTCCCAACACCATTTGTTGAAGAGACTGCCTTTTTTCCCATTGGATATTCTTTCCTGCTTTGTCAAAGGTTAATTAGCCATATTGTTGCAGATTCAGTTCTGGGCTTTTTAGTCTGTTTCATTGTCTGTTTTAGTCTATTTTTGTGCCCATATCTTAACTGTTTTGATCACCGAAGTTTTGTAGTATAACTTAAAGTCCGGAATTGTGATGCCTCCAGAGTCACTTTTCTTTTTCAAGATTGCTTTGGCAACTCAGGAAATTTTGTGGTTTCATTCAAATTTTAGGATTGTTTGTTTTAGCTCGGCCCCAAAAAAAATAGTGGTGGTATTTTGATCGAAATTGCATCAAATGTATAGAAATTGCATTAAATGTGTATAATTTGGGGGCAGTAGAGACATTTTAACAGTATTCGTTCTTCCAATCCATGAGCATGAAATATTTTTCCACTTTTTTGTGTCATCTTCAAAGACTTTCATGAGTTTTCTCCTGTTTTCAGATTACACATCTTTTACTTCTTTATTTAGGTTCATTCCTGCATACCTTATGGTGTTTAATTCAATTGTAAATAAGCCTGTTCCTTGATTTCTCTTTCTGCTGCTTCATTACTAGTGTATATAAGTGCCACAGATTTCTGTATGTCGATTTTGTTTTCTGTGACTTCTCTGAATTCCTGTATAAATTCTATCAATCTTTTTTTGTGGAATCTTTCAGGTTTTCTATATAGAGTATCATATTATCTGCAAATAGTGAAAGACTAACTTCTTCCTTGCTGATTTGGATGCCATTTATTTCTTCTTTTTGTCTGATTGCTGAGGCTAGAATTTCTACTACTATGTCAAACAACAATGGTGAGAGTGGACATCCCTGTCTTGCTCCTGACCATAGAGGAAAACTCTCAGTTTCTCCCCATTGAGGATTATATTAGCTGTAGGTCCTCATATACAACTTTTCTGATGTTGAGGATGTTCCCACTAACCTTATTTTGTTGAGGGTTTTTTACAAGCATGGTTGTTGTGCTTTGTCAAATAACTTTTCTGCATCTATTGAGAGTATTATATGGTTCTTATCCTTACTTTTATTGTTACTGTGTATCACATTGACAGCTTTGCTAATATTGAACCACACCTGCAGCCCAGGAATAAATCAGAACTGATGGTGGTGAATCATTCTTTTTGTTTGTTTGTTTGTTTCTTATGTTCAGTTAGCCAACATATAGAACATCATTAGTTTCTGATGTAGTGTTTAAGGATTTGTTAGTTGCATATAACACCCAGTGCTCATCACAACACATGCCTTCCTTAATACTCATCACCTAGTTACTACATCTCCCCACCCCCTCACTTCTATAACGCCCAGTTTGTCCAGAGTCCCTCATGCTTTATCTCCCTCTCTGATATCTTCTCATTCAGTTTTCCGATCATTCCCTTATGGTCTTCTGCACTATTCCCTATGTTCTACATATAAGTGAAAACATTTGATTATTGTCTTTCACTGCTTGACGTACTTCACTTAGCAAAATCCCCTCCAGTTCCATCTATGTTGATGCAAATAGTAGGTATTCATCTTTTCTGATGGCTGAGTAATATTCCATTGTATATATTAACCACATCTTCTTTATCCATTCATCACTTGAAGGAGATCTCGGCTCCTTCCATAGTTCAGCTACTCTGGACAATGCTGCTATGAACAGTGAGATTCATGTGCCCCTTTTTTTCACTGTATCTGTATCTTTGGGGTAAATACCTAGTAGTGCAATTCCTGGGTCATAAGATAACTCTATTTTTAACTTCTTGAGGAATCTCCATACTGTTTTCCAGAGTGGTTGTACGAGCTTGGATCCCCAACAGTGTAAGAAGGTTCCCCTTTCTCCACATCATTGTCAACATTTGTTGTTCCTTGTCTTGTTAATATTTGCCATTCTAACTGGTGTGAGGTGGTATCTCCTTGTGGTTTTGACTTGAATTTCCCTGATGGCTAGTGATGTTGAACATTTTTTCATGTTTCTGTTGGCCATTTGTAAGTCTTCTTTGAAGAAGTGTCTGTTCATGTCTTCTGCCATTTATTGGCTGTATTATTTGTTCTTTGGGTGTTGAGTTTGAGTATTTCTTTATAGATCTTGGACACCACTCTTTTATCTGTAATGTCATTTGCAAATATCTCCTCCCAGTCCATGGGTTGCCTTTTAGTTTTGTTGACTATTTCCTTTGCTGTGCAGAAGCTTTTTATCTTGATGAAGTCCTAAAAGTTCATTTTTGCTTTGTTTCACTTGTCTTTAGAGAGACATCTTAAGAGATGCTGTGACCGTTGTTGAAGAGATTACTACCTATGTTCTCCTCTAGGATTTTGATGGCTTCCTGTCTCATATTGAGGTCTTTCATCAATTTTCAGTTTCTCTTTGTGTATGGTGTAAGAGAATGTTTGACTTTCATTCTTTTGTATATAGCTGTCCACTTTTCCTAGCAACATTTATTAAAGAGACTGTCTTTTTTTTTTTTCCATTGGATATTCTTTCCTGATTCGTTGGAAGTTGACCATAGAGTTGAGGGTCCACTTCTGGGGTATCCATTCTGTTCCATTGGTCTATGTATATGGTTTTTTTTATTTTATTTTTTCATTGCTCCAGGATTCACTTCTTATGCACCACACCCAGTGCTCCATGCAATGTGTGCCCTCCTTAATATCCACCAGCACGCTCACCCATCTCACCCCCTCCCTTCCAAAACCCTCAGTTCATTTCTCAGAGTCTAGAGTCTCTCATGGTTCATCTCCCCCTCCAATTTCCCCCAATTCACTTTTCCTTTCCTTCTGCTAATGTCCTCCATGTTATTCCTTATGTTCCACAAGTAAGTGAAACCATATAATAACTGACTTTCCCTGCTTGGCTTATTTCACTCAACATAATCTCCTCCAGTCCTGTCAATGTTGATAGAAAAGTTGGGTATTCAACCTTTCTGATGGAGGCATAATATTCCATTGTATATAGGATCATATCTTCTTTATCCATTCATCTGTTGACAGACATTTTGGCTCTTGCCACAGATTGGCGACTGTGGCCATTGCTGCTATGAACATTGAGGTACATATGGCCATTCTTTTCACTGCTTCTGTATCTTTGGGGTAAATACGCAGTAGTGCAACTTCAGGGTCATAAGTAGCTCTATTTTTAAATTCTTAAGGAATCTCTACACTGTTTTCAAAGTGGTTGCACCAGTTTGCATTACCACCGACAGTGTAAGAGGGTTCCCCTTTCTCCACATCCTCTCCAACACAGGTTGCTTACTGTCTTGTTGATTTTGGCCATTCTAACTACTGTAAGATGGTATCTCAATGTGGTATTGATTTGAATCTCCCTGGTGGCTAATGATGATCAACATTTTGTCATGTGTCTGTTAGCCATTTCTATGTATTCTTTGAAGAAGTGTCTGTTCATGTCTTGATTATCTGTTTTTTTGGGGTGTTGAGTCTGAGGAGTTCTTTATACATCTTGGATATCAGCGCTTTGTCTGTAGTGTCTTTCGTGAATATCTTCTCACATTCCTGGGTTGTCTCTTAGTTTTGTTGACTGTTTCTTTTACTGTGCAAAAACTTTTGATCTTGATGAAGGCCCAAAACTTCATTTTCACTTTTATTTCCTTTGCCTTTGGAGATGTGTCTTTAAAGAAGTTGCTGTGGCTAATGTTGAAGAGGTTACTGCCTATGTTCTCTTCTAGGATTTCCATAGATTCCTGCCTCACCTTGAAGTCTTTTATACATTTTGAGTTTATCTTTGTGTATGGTGTTGGAGAATGGTCAAGATTGATTTTTTAATACATAGCTGTCCAATTTTTCCAGCACCATTTATTGAAGAGACTGTTGTTTTTCCAAAGGATATTTTTTCCTGCTTTGTTGAAGATTAGTTGACCGTAGTGTTGATGGCTCATAAATGGGCTCTTTACTCTGTTCCACTGGTCTATGTGTCTGTTTCTGTGCCAGTACCATGCTGTCTTGATGATCATAGATTGGTATTAAAGCTTGAAATCAGGCAATGTGATGCCACCAGTTTTGTGTTTTGTTTTTTTTTTCAACATTCCCTCAGCAATTCGAGGTCTTTTCTGGTTCCGTACAAATTTTAGCATTGTTTGTTCCAGCACTTTGAAAAATGCTGGTGTAATTTTGATCAGATGGCATTGAAAGTGTAGATTGCCCTAAGCAATATAGACATTTTAACAATGTCTATTCTTCTGATCCATGAGCATGAAATGCTTTTTAATTGTTTAGTGTCTTCAATAATTTTCATGACTGTTCTGTAGTTCCTTGAGTACATATCATTTTCCTCTTTGGTTAGGTTTATTCCCAGGTATCTTATGGCTCTTGGTGCTATAGTAAATGGAACCAATTTTCTAATTTCCCTTTCTATATTTTCCTTGTTAGTGTGTAAGAAAGCAACTTATTTCTGTGGATTGATTTTGTGTCCTGCCACATTATTGAATTGCTGTATGAGTTCTAGTCACTTGGGGGTGGAGTCTTTTGGGTTTTCCACATGAAGTATCTTGTCATGTGCGAAGAGATTTGCCAATTTGGCAAATTTTCTTTACCAATTTGGATACATTTTATTTCTTTTTATTGTCTCATTGCTATTCTCTCATTGTTGTTGCTACATTGGATAATAGTGGTGAGAGTGGACATCCTTGTCACATTTCTGGTCTCAATGGGAAGGCTCTCAGCTTTTTCCCATTGAGAATGAGATTTGCTGTGGGTTTTTCATAGATGGATTTCATGAACTTGAGGAATCTATCCTCTATCCCTATACTATGAAGAGTATTATTCAGGAACAGATGTTGTATCTTCTCAAATGCCTTTTCTGCATCAATTGGGAGGACCATGTGGTTCTTCTTTCTTCTCTTATTGATTTGTTCTATCACATTGATTGATTTGCAAATGTTGAACCACCCTTGCATCCCACGGATAAATCCCACCTGGTCGTGGTCGATAATCTTTTAAATGTACTATTGGATCCCATTAGCTACAATTTTGTTGAGAAACTTGGCATCCATATTCATCAGGGATATTGGTCTGAAATTCTCCTTTTTGGTGGGGTCATTGCCTGGCATGGGATCAAGGTAATACTGGCTTCAGAGCAACGGTCTGAAAGTTTTCCTTCTGTTTCTATTTTTTGAAAGAGCGTCAGGAGACTAGGTATAATTTTTTCTTTGAGTGTTTGTGAGAATTCCCCAGGCAGTGCGTCAGGTGCTGGGGTCTTTTTTTTTTTTTTTTCCCCTTTCAACGTAACAGAATTCAGAGCTTTTGGGGGGGGTTGATCACTACTTCAATCTCATTACTAGATATTGGTCTATTCCGGTTGTCAGTTTCTTCCTGTTTCAGTCTTGGAAGTTTATAGATGTCTAAGAATGCATCCGTTTCTTCTCAGTTGCTTAACTTATTGGGTAATCGCTGTTAATAATTTCTGATGATTGTTTCTATTAGCTTGGTGTTAGTTGTGATCTCACCTTTATTCATAATTTTATTTATCTGGGTCCTCTCTCTTTTCTTTTGGATTAGTTTGGTTAGTGGTTTATCGATCATATTAATTTTTTCAAAAGTTCATTTTTGCTTTTGTTTCCTTTGCCTTTGGTGACATATCTTGAAAGAAATTGCTGTGGCTGATATCAAAGAGGTTACTGCCTATGTTCTCCTCTAGGATTCTGATGGATTCCTGTTTCACATTGAAGTCCTTTATCCATTTTGAGTTTATCTTTGTATACGGTGTAAGAGAATGGTCAAGTTTCATTCTTCTACATATAGCTGTCCAATTTTCCCAGCACCATTTATTGAAGAGACTTTTTTCCACTGTATATTTTTTCCTGCTTTGTCGAAGATTATTTGAGCATAGAGTTGAGGGTCCATATCTGGGCTCTCTACTCTGTTCCATTGGTCTATGTGTCTGTTTTGGTGCCAGTACCATGCTGTCTTGGTGATCACACCTTTGTAGTAAAGCTTGAAATCAGGTAATGAGATGCCACCAGTTTTATTTTTGTTTTTCAATATTTCCTTAGCGATTCGGGGTCTCTTCTGATTCCATACAAATTTTAGGATTATTTGCTCCAGCTCTTTGAAAAATACCAGTGGAATTTTGATGGGAATGGCATTAA
>PISX010028833.1:0-20964 GCA_004024625.1 Mellivora capensis | reverse complement strand
AGAGAGAGAGTTTGACTTCTTCCTTGCCAATTTGGATACCTTGTATTTCTCTTTGTTGTCTGATTGCTGTTGCTAGGACTTCTAATACTATGTTGAACAAGAGTGGTGAGAGTGGGCATCCTTGTCGTGTTCCTGATCTCAACGGGAAGGCTGTGAGCTTCTTCCCATTGAGGATGATGTTTGCTGTGGGTCTTTCATAAAACATGCTCTTGAAATGATGCATTTAGAGAACCACCTATATCAACTTAATAATAATTAAAATAATATATATTATTTCATAATATATATTATCTGAAATACTATATAATTATATATAATATATAATAATATATATTATATGTATTACAATATATAACAGTTATAATAATAATTATAAAAATATCCAGTGCATTTTAAATAATATTAAATAATATATAATATATACAATGTATACAATATACAATAATATGCTATATATTAATATACATTATAACATACATATAAATTGCATATAATATATATTTAAAATATTATTTAATCATATAAAATTATATATAACAATATATAAATTAAAATAACTAAAATAGTAAAATACTAACACTCCCCCCCATTGTGTTTCCTCTCACTGTGTCTCTGTCAAATAAAAAAATCTTTAAAAAAAATTAAAATAAGAATAATATTTTTTGTTCAGATTGTATTTATTTATTTGTCAGAGAGAGAGAGAACGCAAACAGGTGGAGTAGCAGAGAGAGGCAGAGGGAGAAGCAGGCTCCCCACTGGGCAGGGAGCCCATTGCAGAGCTTGAACCAGGACCCTGGGATCATGACCCAAGCTAAAGACAGACGCCCAACTGACTGAGCCACCCAGACATCCATATAACAACTAATTTTTACTGACTGCTTACTTGTGCCAGCTAACTACTAATTATTTTACATGTTATACTGCTAATCTTCACAAAAATCCTGTGAAGTTAAGTACTATGAACTACTATTTTCTCCGATGTAAATGTTTTTTGTGATGTTGAATAACATTTAGAATCAGTATTTAATGGAAAAATTTCAATGTGTTAAATCAATGGGCAGGGAGCATTTATATTTCATAGAAGCTGGGTACCCAGAACAATAATGCTCAACGAACAGCTTATTTTCCCTGATCTTGTTTTTCTATTCCTGCATGTGTGCTTCTGCTTTGAATGTCTTTTGTTTCTTTCCCACCTTGCTAAAATTGGGTCCTCTCTTCTAGCCTAACTCAAAAGATACCTCCTCCATGTTTTCTGTTCTTACCTCATCTTCTTTTGTCTTTTTTTAAAAAAAGATTTTATTTATTTATTTGACAGACAGAGATCACAAGTAAGCAGAGAGGCAGGCAGAGAGAGAGAGGAGGAAGCAGGCTCCCTGCTAAGCAGAGAGCCTGATGTGGGGCTCCATCCCAGGACCCTGGGATCATGACCTGAGCCAAAGGCAGAGACTTTAAACCACTGAGCCACCCAGGCACCCCTTCTTTTGTTTTTTAAAGACTTTATTTACTTGAGAGAGAGAGTGTATGTGAGTGAGGGGAGGGGAAAAGGGAGAGACTATCCAGCCGACTCCCCGCTGAGTGTGGAGCCCAAGGTGGAGGGGTTCTACCTCATGACCTTGAGATTATGACCTGAGCCAAAAAACAGGAGTCAGCCCTTTAACCCACTGAGCCTCTCAGGCACCCCACCTCATCTTTTGAACAATCACTTTATAATGAAAAGATGAATGTGTTTGGATAGTGGATAGCAGGGCATCATTCTCATTTCTGCTACATATTAGCCATGGGACTTTGGGCAATTAATGACTCTGTTTCTCTGCTTGAAAAAATGGGACCAAGAACACACTCATAAACTGAGCTGTTTTTATCTTACGGATCTTATGAATTAGTAATTAAATGAGGTTCCTTTGAAACTCTTCTAGAAAGTTCAGAGATTAGTTGGCAGTTTCCATCTAGAAAATGTACTTGGATTCTAAGGATATCTTTTCTGTACTACTCATTTTCCCATTGTACCATTTCCCCGAGATGTATATGAAAATAATAACTTAAAAAATTAATTTACAAACACAACTGAACTCTGTGCATACAAATTGGAAAATATAGGACCCTCCCCACCAACATACACACTCACCCACGGAGGAATATCTTTCCAATCAATGGTTTGGAAAACTTGAGCAGCTACATGCAAAAGAATGAAACTGGACCAGTATCTTACACCATGCACAAAAATACATTCAAAATGGATAAAGACTTGAATATAAGTCCTAGAACTATAAAATCCCTAGAAGAAAACAAAGGCAGAAAGCTCTCTGACATTGGTTTCAACAATATTTTTTGGGACCAGTATCCTCCAGCAAGGGCAACAGAAGCTAAAATAAACAATTGGGACTACAACAAGATAAAAAAGCTTTCTGCACAGGGAAGGAAACCATAACAAAATGAAGAGCCAACCTACTGAATGTGAGAAGACATTTGCATATCATACACCCAATAAGCAGTTAATAGCCAAAATATATAAAGAACTTTCACAACATTGGTGGGAATGTACATTGGTGCAGTCACTATGGAAAACAGGGTGATGATTCCTCAAAAAATTAGAAACAGAAATACCATACAATCCAGTAATGCTGCTTCTGGGTATTTCTCCAAAGAAAATGAAAACATCAGTTCGAAGAGACACGTGCATACGCTCATTGTAGCTTTTACTCACAAAAGCCAGGATGTGGAAGCAACTCTAAGAGTCAATAGATGAATGGATAAAGAAGATTTTGTGTTGAGATACACACACACACATACACACAGGTGTATTTCCCAGCCACAAAAAAAGATGAGATCTTGCCAGTTGTGAAAACATGGATGGACCTAGAGGGTATTATACCAAGTGAAAAGAGTCAGACATAGAAATACAAATACCATCTGATTTCACTTATATGCAGAACCTAAAAAATAAAACAAGTGAACAAACAAAACAAAATAAAAACAGATATAGGAAACAAATTGTCGGTTACAAGAGTGAGGAGGTGGGAGAGGGCAGATAAAGGGGATTAAAAGGTATAAATTGTCAGTTATAGAATAAATAAGTCATAGGGATGTAAAGTACAACATAGGGAATATAGTCAATAATATCATAAACTGTATGGTGACAGATGGTACCTAGGCTTATCACGGGGATCATTTTGTAATGTATAAAATTACTGAATCACTATGACATACACCTGAAACTAATAGGATATTGTATGTGAATTTTACTCCAGTAAATTCGTGTAAAGTCCTACTGAGTGGAACCTTTTTACTCAGGTAAGTTCTTGTATGAGAATTACCAGTTCTCTGTCCTACTTCTAACTCCATCCTAGCTGATTGCTCCAAGGACCCCATCCTTTGTAGATTGCTCCATCCCTCTCCAATTAACAGAGCTTCCTAGGCATTAGACTTCTCCCTGCTCATAGTGATTCTGAAAAATTGCTTGAGTTTCTACTCCAGTGGCTGTGCTATCCTTGGCTGTCAGTCATGTTGTCAGGCCTTTTAATTACTTATGGGGAGATGGCAGGAGGATTGTTTGAACTCCTTGTGTCTGGGTCTCTAGGCTTCCTGCTCATCCTTGCCCATTCCTCCAAGGAGAAAGTCACCTTTAACCCTTGCTAGCCAGTTTTCTGTGATATTCTTGCCAGCCATTTCCTAGGGAATGGGTTCTGATCTACCTCTTCTACATAGTGCATTTTTTCCTCTGACTTCCCCGGCTCTGTGCAACTGTCCAGCATCCCCATTGCAAACCCCAAAAGGTGCACCTCTTATCTGATCTTACATCACATCCTCTGCTCCCTACCCTACCATTATCTTCCCGATTACCTACCTGCCTCGAGATGTCTCCAACCACTCCCAAACTACAAAGACATTTTGGTAAATGGATCATTAGGGTGTGCCTAAAGTGCCCACCCAACACCCATGGGGAAAATTTGAAAGTACAAAAAAGAGCAAAAATAGGGGTGCCTGGTAGGCTCAGTCAGCAGCGTATATGATTCTTGATCTTGGGGTTGGAAATTGGAGCCCCACAGTGGGGGTAGAGATTACTCAAAGAAAAAAAAAAAAGAGAGAAGAGAAAAAACATGAGACATATCAGATCAGTGAAGTTCCCACAATCAACAAAAGCCATTGGGTGGTTATGATCAGGTTTTGACAAGAGAATCTATTCAGAAGTATAGAGAACAGTGCAGTAATGTATGAAACACAGTGTTCTCCAGTTGCATCAGAGATGAAGATTAAAATGTTTTCATTAATGCAAAATTTAGTCTATTCAAGTTAATGTTTAAATGACAAAGGGAAATTTCCAGCTGAGTGAGGAAAGTCTACAGTAATAAAATGTACTCACCTTCTGTTTCTATAACATCCTGTGCTCTAGATGAATTCTTTCTGTAGATAACAATCTACATTGCTTGCTTATTTGACTTTGCAACTACTAGTTCTCAAGTGTAAACATGTGAGATAAATAGTCACATGGTTAAAAGATCCCAACAATAAAATTGCCTGATGCCATTAGTTCATTAGGTGTTACAATAAAAAATAAACATCAACTAATAGATATGGATGCAAAGGTAGAACCAGTTTCCATGTTTATATATGCCAGTCCCTAACTAAATAAGCTTATTTATTTCCAAACAAAAGGTTTATTTTTGACATGTGGAAATGAGGAAAGTATCACAATAAATCATTACATTTACATGTAAATAATTTAAAATTATATAGATGTGATTAATTACATATAGAAGACTACTACGTATAGTGGATACTTGGGATAAGCCAATAAATACACTCTGGTTCTTGACCTCAAGAAATTTACAGGGGCGCCCAGCTGGCTCAGTGGGAAGACCCATGATCTTGAGCTCATGAGTTTGAGCTCCATGTTGGATGTAGAGATAATAAAAAAGGTAATTAAACTTATTTTAAAAAAAATTCACAAAGTGAAATTTGCAACATGTGGAGACTTAAACATTTAGAAATGCTAGGAAGTCAGCTTACTGAGATTGTTCAGGGAGGGCTTGTTTAGGGAGGTTTTGGGTGAAGAAATGATAGTGAGGGGTGTCAGAGAATAGTCAGCAAAGGCTTTAAGTGTGACAGAGGGCAATATTGGACATAAACTCTCATGTAAGCACTAAAAGGTACTCAATAAGCATGCAAAAGTAAGTTAATATGTATTAATCTGAGAGTCATAAGACCCAGGAGTTTATACCTAGGTGAGAATGGGAATTTTGAAAGAGCCCAAAGGTCGACTTGCAAGACCAAAAAAGGAGCAGGGCCTTTCTGTGGCATTTTGTAGTACTCAGAAAGTATGTTCCGTCTCTAACAATGTTACTACTTAATTAAGTCCTGTAACCAATGAGATGTTAGAAGTAGAAGTGACTGATAAGATTATTCAATTAGAATTTTATAATGGTTATGTTGATGGCATAATTTTGGAGTTAAAAAAAAAAGGAAGTACAAATTTTACTTCTTGGCCATTATCCCACACCATCTCTAGTGGGAAAAAGGAATGGGCAAAAGGCAAATAGAGGCCTAAACCATCAATATATAATGCTGCGTGCTTCTGAGTGGTCCCTCTTTTGGGGAAATGTCTGCAGAAAGCGTAGCAAATTCTTCCTGGATGTTCTCCAGAAAGGGACACCAGACACCTTCCACTTACTGCTTACTGTGTACCCTTCCCAGGTGGAACTGGGAGTTTGACTCTAACTCACGTTTCTGCTGTTCCTCAAAATCAAGAAGAGGACATTGGAGACATGCACCCCAATTCTCCATCTTAATATTTGGCAACCCCCCGCCCCTTCTCATTCTTTCAGTGTCAGCGTCAGGGAGAAGGATCCCATACGTGAATAGCTTGCAATTTTCTTCACCTTGCCCTTGTCCGATAACAATCTGACCTCTTAAGTTGGCTAGGTCAGTATGTACCTCCAGCATCGTCCGGGAAGGGGAGGACAATAAGCCGAGGGCATCCAGATATTTGCCAATCTCAGCATTGCAGCGACACACCTCATTTCCACTGGTCACATTCCACTGGTCAGAACCAGTCACACAGTCCCACTTCAGTTCAAGGAGCCTTGGAAAGGAGGTGCTTGGAGAAATGAAACCCCCAAATCCATCCTCTCACATTCTGGGAGCATCCTGGGGTTACAATAAATAACCCTTGCTAGCCAGCTTTCTGTGATATTCTCCTCAAAATACTACTAAGTTGTAGGCAAAACTGGATATCTTGCAAATTTTATTTGGCCCACGTGATACTGGCCAAGACAATATTGAAACTTTCCCAGTTAGTGGTGAATATTTAAAAACAGGAATTTTGGGGTGCCTGGGTGGCTCAGTGGGTTAAAGCCTCTGCCTTCGGCTCAGGTCATGATCCCAGGGTCCTGGGATCAAGCCCCACATCGGGCTCTCTGCTCAGCGGGGAGCCTGCTTCCTCCTCTCTCTCTGCCTGCCTCTCTGCCTACTTGTGATCTCTGTCAAATAAATAAATAAAATCTTAAAAAAAAAACCACAGGGATTTTTATATTTGAAAAAAATCCACATTTTGGGTTTCTCTTAGAAAAGTCAGATTATCTGGCAGTGTTAGGCCTGTATTTCTGTGTGGTACCAACCAGCTAGATCTGGATGCTGTCCGCTTTCCCCCGTGCCTCAATCTCACGTAACTACCCTAGGTAGTCCATCCAGCTAGATTCACTGCTTTGGGTTACCTGCTGGCATTTGAATCTGTGATTCTGGAGCACAAAACCCAAATGATGGCCTCTTTTGGCTGGACATGGAACAAAGCTTATTGTTTAGCCATACCTATTAGTTTGTTAGCACTGCCATAATGAAGTACCGTAGACTGGGTAACTCAAACAACAGAGATTTATTGTCTCAGTTCCAGAAGCTTAAAAGTCTCCAATCAAGGTATGGGCAGGACTGGTTCTTTCTGAGGGCTGGGAGGGAAAATCTGTTCCAGGCCTTTCTCCCTGGCTTGTCGGTGGCCATCTTCATGTTCATGTAGCATTTTCTGAGGGTGTGTATCCTTGTATCCAAATCTTCCCTTATTGTAAGAAAACCAGGCATACTGAATTAGGCCCTAGCTTAATGAACTTGCTTTAACCAATGTAAAGACCCTATAACCAAATAAGGTCACATTCTAAGGAACTGGGAGTTAGGACTTCAGCATATGAATCTTGAGGGCACGCAATTCAATTTTAACACCATATTTATGTATTTACCTTCAAATGCACAATTACATAAAGATATGAAAAAAACCCAAACAAACCCTAAAAATGTTCTTAAGCAGAAAGCTGCTCATCCTACCATAGTGTTGCAAAAAAAGTGGGGGGGGGGTGAGAATTTTTCACAGGATAGTTGAGATGCAATATCAAAAGGAAATTCCTTTCTATGTAAGGAATGCCACGTTCTAGATTTTCACCCTTTAGCTGAAATGGTCTATACAGAGACACAGAAGAATCTCTCTGTTCCATGGGGAAAGGCTTTTTTTTGCATGAGAAGAGTTGAGAAGATGCTGTGCTCCTTGACAAAAGAAGAGAGCAAACTTATTATGACAGCTCTGCTCAATCTTACATGAATTTTTCTTCTCTCTTGGGCAGAAAAACATGTTCCTCTTCATGTCGTTGTCTACCCACATCTCCTATCTCCAAAGTGGCTGTGAAGCAACACTTTCAGTGGGCTGCCAAGTCTGTCAGTAACAGGAATCCCCCCACAGAGCAAAGTACAAAATGGTGCCAAAGTTGAAGTTGTGGTAAGTTTAACTGTTCACTGAAGTTAAGTGGAAGTTCCTAACTGCCACTCACATTTTTTCAACTTCTCTTACAGAAGTGTTCAGTGACTTCTCCTTCTGGGTTAGGACAACTTGTCAGGCCGAGCCAGGACAGCCTTGGTGGTTTGACCAAAAGCGCTTCTAGCGGCCTGGGCACAATGTCATGAAGCGCTACACACCCTTCCTCTTATGCATCCCTTCACTCATAACACATCGGGGCAAACTAGAAGGTGAGGTGAAACTAGAAGGAAGTAGAGTAACACCAGTTTTCAAAACTGTCTATATATACTTGAGGGCTCAAAGAGCCAAACCCTAATGGCCTGATTTAGATACAGAGGGCTAATCAGCATTGAAAGTGAGAAATAAGGCCCAATTTTTGCATCTTTATTATGATGGGTAGCCGCTTTAAAGAGATCAGTTATTTGGGGACTCATAATCATATTCCCATATAAAACACTATTTTTAAATCTTAAGTTGAATCAGAAGGTTATGAGGATAAACAACAACCCTCATGGAAAAATTAGCAGAATGTTCTGCTTACTTAGACCAAAATTCAAAAATCCTTGGAGTTTCTGAGACAAATCAAGAGCACTTGGTGTCAGAGCAGTCAAATGATTCATTTCCTCCCTCATGACATGAGAGGCCAATACCTTCTTTCATGAGGGTTGGTTCAAAAAGAGGATCTAGGAAGTCTTCTCTGGCTGCTGAGGTACTGAGTAGCTGAATGCAATGGAGAATTCTGTAACTCAGCAAAATGAGATACTCTACGACTTGGTCTTCTTAGGAACAATGTAGGAAAGGACCCATCGTTTCTTCTCCTGAGTAGAACTTTCTTTAAAAAGCATGTGGCTACATCCTCCTTTGGCCCAAGCCTCTGCTGCCAGGGCCTTCCTAGCCTTCTGTCCTTCTGGAGTCCCCTTTCCTTTAATAGCCAAACAACATGGCCCAAGTCCCTAGTTCTGATAGCCCAGAAGCTTCCCTCCCCCCAAGAAGCCCCTCTGGGGGAGAAGCTTCTGGGGCACTTCTGCATCTGCTCCCACTGCTGTCTGTGCCCATAGAGCCTCCTGGTTCCTTACATCACTCTTGGTTATCCTACTCGTCCTACTTCTGGGCTTCAAATGTAAGACTATCAGACCTCTGCAGGTAGGCAAGAGAGCGTAATTATAGCTCAGGATATTAGCCATTCCTGTCCTAAAAGTCCCCAGCTACCTTCATCATATAAACACTCTTGTATAGCATTCCCTCCAGCCTCTGCCTGCCACCATAATGCGTGGGCCCCTCTCTCTTCTAGGTTATCCCAAACCTCCCACTTTGGCTGCCACTAAGTCTCCAACCGCCAATCTTCTTGTTATAGTACCCATAAAAGTGGGCTTAGCTCATTACTCATGGTGATGAGAAGAGTTGTTTTGGGTGTCTCTGGTTCTAGACTTCAAACCCTGGCCAAAGTCTCTTGTTGGGATGCAACTTCATCTGGATGAAAAAATATATTCTCGAATTTGCTCTCAAAAGCAAATCCTAAAGTACATTTGTTTGCATAACAATGTTTCTTTAGTGATAGGTGTATTTTTACCTCTGGGGAGATTTGGAATTAAATGTAGAAATGGTGTAGTAGGATCATTCATATTATTAAAATATTTTTTATTATGGAATACTTTTAATTAACTAATTAATTAAAGATTGATTATTTATTTATTTAGAGAGCATGAGCAGGAGGCAGGGTAGAGGGAGAGAGAGAATCTCAAGCAGATTCCCCGCTGAGCATATAGCCTGATGCAGGGCTCAATTTCATGACCCCGAAATCATGATCTGAGCTAAAATCAAGAGTGGGATGCTTAACTGACTCAGCCACCCAGGCGCCCCAGGAATAATCTATATTTAAATATTTATAATGTTTCAGATAATTTGGCCTGTTAGGAGGGCCCCATGATTCTAATTTAACATAAGTGAATAACTGTTTTATATTTGTGATTTTAAGTGAAAATCTTACTAAGTTTGTAAAGAGTACAGTTAGAAAAATTAAGAGAATTTAAGATTTATCTGTATATTTAACTCATTTGACTTATAATACTCACTTGATTAAGGAATGTGGAGTTTCTGCAGGGTGATGCAAATATGTAATTATTAATTATAATGATGGTTGCACAACTCTGTGAATAAAATAATGTCACTGAATTATATGCTTTCATATATGTGTATTTTCTAAAGTAGGCTCCATGGACGTGGAGCCCAATGTGGGGCTGGCACTCATGACCCTGAGAACAAGACCTGAGCTGAGATCAAGACACTTAACCTACTGAGTCATCCAGGTGCCCCTGAATTATATGCTTTCAACTGTGCCCCTTAAATGGGAAAATGATTTGAGTTATTGGGGAAGTTTGTTGTGAGTCAACTCTAACAGTGAAAAAATGAAATAACATAAATATAGCACAGAAAAATTCCTTGTAAGAACATTTAAGAGCATTACGTTAAATTGTAAAAGCCACCCTTAAAAATATTAAGATTGTTCTTATTTTTAAACTAGAGATTCAATTATAAGCCTTGTGAAAATAAATCTGACCACAAGAAATACACAACATGTATGCACAGTTTTAGTTGTTTAACCAAATTAACAGCTAGCTTATCCATGGAAACAGTTTCCAAATATATTCAAAAGAAGAGATACAGTGGAGCCCCAGTGCCCTTCACTCCAACAAAATATGCCAGCAACTCACATGTCTAAAATGGCCATAAAAAGTGACTTCAAGGGACGCCTGGGTGGCTCAGTTGGTTAAGCGGCTGCCTTTGGCTCAGGTCATGATCCCAGCGTCATGGGATCGAGTCCCACATCGGGCTCCTTGCTCGGCAGGGAGCCTGCTTCTCCCTCTGCCTCTGCCTGCCACTCTGTCTGCCTGTGCTCGTGCTCTCTCTCTCCCTCTCTCTCTGACAAATAAATAAATTAAAAAAAAAAAAAAGTGACTTCAAGTTCAAGTACCTTTAGCACAGATCATTTGATTTATGACCACAGTGATAAATAAATGAGTTTTGGGGCGCCTGGGTGGCTCAGTGTGTTAAGCCTCTGTCTTCAGCTCAGGTCATGATCTCAGGGACCTGGGATCGAGCCCCGCATCGGGCTTTCTGCTGGGCAGGGAGCCTGCTTCCCCCTCTCTCTCTGCCTACCTCTCTGCCTACTTGTGATCTCTCTGTCAAATAAATAAATAAAATCCTAAATAAATAAATAAATAAATGAGTTTTCAGTAAACACTAACTATGGGCCAGGCCCTGTGCTGATGTGTTCATGTTTATCATTTCCATGTTTTTCTTAAAATCATGATGGCATGTGATTTCTCTGAGAGCTCTCTTTCTCAGAATCCCCTTCTCTGGATTGTTCCAAGGTAGAGACAGACAGAGAAGAGCCTCATGGGAAATTTTCAGATATGGTGATGGGCACACGAAAGTCCTAACGTGTCCTCATTGTCCTCCAAGATATGTTCCTGCTGCCCAGGTGTGGCCCCAGGCTCGCCCCACAATGTGTAGCTGTGGACTAATTGCCCATGTCTCTGCTGGGAGAGTATTTTCCCTTCTGGCATAACCTCACTCACCAATCACATTCCCCAAAGGTAGGGGGCGGGGATCCAGTGTAGTATGGATTACTCACCTGCCTGTGAGCACCTAGATGGTTCCACGAAGGGCACTGCGCATTGGGAAATGGGTGACTTTTTGAAAAGGAAAGCAGACTTTGGGTAGGGCAAATGAGAGGGGTTCCAGCCTTCCAAACTTCCCTGCCCAGGCTTCGGACACGTGGCTGATGCTTCCTGCACAGTTCCGCCCAGCTACCTTCTAACTGCAGATGCGTGAGCGATTCCCAGCAAGAGCAGCAGAAGTGCCTCACCGACCCTAGTTAGGCCAAAAATTCTGTCCAGACTGTTACATTTTGGAGTGGTCTGGAGCAACAGAGAAGCGGAACATCCGAGTGCAATGGTGGTTGTCTTCTGGATAGAGGTCCTCCTGCGCCCCACCCTTGAGCACCTGCTACTCAGGCCTGGACGGAAATACATCAAAGTGGGCCGGGTATTTTTCACCCAGTCTATCTGAATGCAAGTCTCTAACCGCTCACTGTGCTGCTTACTGTCTCGGCTAATGATTCCCCCTTATTTTGTATTCTTTGTCTGGGGGCTTAGGGTCATTCAGAACCACACCGACTTTTCTGAGTCGCTGTCTTCGTGTTTCCAGATGACCGTGTTTTGAATTTTAGACTGCTCTCTTTCTTGCACAGAACTGTCAATATTTCACTGGTAGAAGCTAATATTTAGTATAACATTTAGTATTAGTTTATTTCCAGTTTTCTTCAAGATATATTATTTTCTCTCTGTATAATTATGTTCTTTTCCAAGAGACTCTTTTGGAGAAGATAGTTTCTGGCAGTTAATTTGCCTTCTTGATACAGTTCTGTTTATCCATTTGTATTTTCCCCAAAGTTTTGAGATCTAAGTCATTGACTTTTTGCCATATTCAACTTTTAACTGCCAATTCATGCTTTTAACTGCCCATGTTTATAGACGTAATAGCATCAGTGCTTAGAAGACCAGACTGAGTCAGGCTATTTTGGATTGGATTCAGGGTGAACCCTGTAGTAGTTAGATATACTCTTAGTAGTGTGTATCTTGGCCAAGATATTTACCTTCTATCAAATCCATTTTATAGCCTGGGGAAAACACAGAGAAAAATAGCAATGCCTAACCTATGGGGACATTGAAGGGCTTAACTAAAAAAACACACATGGAATGCTTAGTGCATCAGCTGTAACATGGGGGTGCTTGATGAATGGTTGATGGTATTATAGCAAATCTTTAAAATCAGGGTTGATGACTTTAGCTACCACCCTTTATTATTTATCAAGTCAGTGCATGTTCATAAATGAAACCTGGAAAACAGGTGGAAATAAAAAACCTCATTTGAAATTATGTCACTTAGAGAAAACTAGAGTTAACATTTTGATGTTATTCATCTTTATGTGTAACAAAACACTATTGTAATTTCCATACTACTTTGTGGCCTGTTTTTTCACTTAGTGTCATATCCTGAACATTTTTACAAAGAAATAAATAGAATTCCACACAAGGATGTCTAATGACGACACAATATTGTAATAATAACCAGCATAATTCCTTTCCTTTTGCAAATGCGAATTTATGTTTTGTTTAAAGTGTCTTTAAAGCATACTAATTGTTTCAGGATCAAATTTACTTTTTTTTCATATTTTAATTCCAGTATAGTTAACATGTACAATATAGTGATTCAACACCTGTATATATTACTCAGAAGTCATCATGATAACCATGATCATTTTTCACGATTAACTATATAGACACCCAATAATTCTCTCTTAACCAGGTCCCTGGGGCTCCTGGTGGCTCAGTCGGTTAAGCATCTGCCTTTGGCTCAGATCATGATCCCGGGTCCTGGGATCAAGTCCCACACTGGGCTCTCTGCTCATCAGGGAGTAAGCTTCTTTGCCCCTCCCTGACTAGAGTACATTCTCTCCCTGTCTCTGGCTCACTCTCTCTCAAATAAATTAATAAAATCATAACAAAAAGAACCAAGTAGTTCCCCGATTTTGGATATATAGGCTATATTCAATTTTCCCCTCCTAGAGGTTATTGTGAATATCCACTTAATGAATGTGTTTGCTCCTACATCTGATTATTTTTTCAGGATAAATTCAGGGAAACTCAATTGCTCTAAGACTATCAAAAACTCATGTTACATATTTTTAAGTTGTTACCTATTGTTAAAATGCCCCTTATATGAGGTATATCTTACTTGTAATAGCATTTAAGTTCCCTGTGGATGGAATTTTGGTCTGTACTTCTCATAATTGTATCCTAGCTGTATGGAACAGTGTGAATGAAAAAAATGGTTTTCAGTAAAGGAAAAAAAAATAGTTTGAGTACATTTCAGTGTGAACTAATATGAGGGAGATGATTTTGAAGACCTCTGCTTACAATACAGCACTTGATTGAGAAAGAAAAGGAAAGAGTATTGCTTTTGGGAAGGCAGCCAAGAGTATCTGCTACACAAATAAAAACACAGCTTTCCTTTTTTAAAACATTTAAATTCAATTAATTAACATATAATATGTGTTAGTTTTAGAGGTAGCAGTCAGTGATTCATCAGTCTTATATAACACCCAGTGCTCATGATATCACGTGCTCTCCTTAGTGTCCATCACCCCACTACCCCATCCCCCTAACCCCCTCCAAGGCTCCAGCAACCCTGTTTAAAACATAGCTTTCCTATCTTGAGTTATAAGGTACAAGTTACTTCCAATTAAATTTGTAGCAATATTCTTGATTGCTCTATTAGAATGTTGGAGGACACTTGTTTCTGATATAAAGATGTTGTTTTTTCTTAAAACACACACACACACACACACACGCACACACAATTCTGGCCCTTGAGACTTGAGGAGAAGCTTGTTATGTGTGTAATGGGTGAATTCTGGGAAATTCTTCCTTGATCTTACAAAGAGACTCAGGGAAGAAAAGGAACTTGGCTTTGTTTTTCCTGTCTCTGAACATTGTATTCATTTCTCAAATTAACCACAGTCTGACGATGAGGCTGATGTGCAGAGGAGGCAAAACAAAGAAATGGAAAAAATCTGCATCTCTGGAAATGTCACTGAGCTGCCCACCTCACCAGTCTTGAACCTACCTCATCTCCTGACGGCTTATCACGTGAGAATCAATATTCCTGTTGTTTTGGAGATTAAGACAAGGCTTTCTAGTCCTAGAGCTGAAAGCATTCGAATTAATAAAACACACCATAGACATCATTCCACATGTTTAGGAGTAAGCCATGGGTGTAGGACACTTGTAGTCATTTGATAATTCTTAGCACATAGTTTCCAATGATGAGAGAGGTATATATAGCTATGTATTTAGCATATATGGTATATACGTGGTTAAAACATTTCTAAAACACTTACGCTATGCCAGCCTTTGGCTTCAACGCTGGGAACCCAAAGGTAAATAAAACAGGGCCCTTACCCTCTGGGAGAAAAATATGATTGCTTCACAGTAATTTTTGCTTTTATCGTGTTTCCAGGAATGAAAAAATGAGCTCTGTTTAATATATGCTTATATGATTTCTTTCTTACTTTAAGATCTTCAAAGGATCTACAGAAATTATGCTATTTTAAAATCCTAATAAGAGAACTAAGAACATATGTGGAAGGCTCATGGACAAAATCCTCACTTATGAAAATTGCCATATTTATATGTATTTTCTGTAGTTCTGTACAAGAACACTGCTTTTGAAAAGACCAAAGGAAGCACACTGCTTGGGATTCATAGCACATTTCACTGGAAAGGTAAATTTGTATATTAATGTCCTAATAAATTTTTAGCACATATTTTATGAGAAAGGTGAAATATTATAATATTTTCGACAGCTAATCAATAAGGTAGGCATTTAGTTTTACTACTTTCTGGGTTATTAGGCTGTTGAGTGAAAGCAATATAGCTAGTTAAAGGAAGTATCCATTTAATAAAAGGCATGTAAAATGCTAATTGGTCTTTAAGATATATGCCATGTTCCGAGTGGCCCTCTCCGATTTCCTTAGCTTGACATTTAAAAAATTAAGTTCCAAAGTTCCCAGGGACCTTTCTCCTTTCTTCATTGATCTTTCTTTATACCTGTCACCAACCAACATCTAAACGCAACACATAAATCATGCACATGAAGTTATAAGCTTCAAAGAGTGATGTAACAAGTAATAAGATAAAGCTGTAAGACCCTGCTTAACACTGTCTCGCTCTGAGGAGGGTGTTTTCCAGGGTCCGGTGCTGCACTGGGGGGCCCCCCGTCCATGGATTCACACCCCTTCATATTGCACCACCAGGCATGCAGCTGTAGGAGTGGAGGGTGTAATTGTTGTGCGCGTTCATGGCACCATTTCTGTGGCTCCCATCTAGGGGACTGGGCTGGCCCAGCATATCAGCATACCAACAAATCTACGATATTTCAGAAGCCCGTTCAGGACCTTCCTCTTGCATTTTTCTCCTGATCTCACAAAAGACTTAGTGAAGGATCCTTGCCTTTCAGACTGGTTTCTGGTTTTTGAGAGAGAATCTCAGGGCTCACTGGGGTCATTGCAGTCCAACTATCATTCCTCTCACTGGCCTGACTGGGATCTACCTGACATTCTGTGTGGCTGTTTTGAGATGGGTTAGTAGACCTTGTGCATTGTGTCTATACAATGTAATTAGTAATTCATCTGTGAAAGGTGCTCTTGGGAATACAAAGGAGAGTGGGTAACCCTGTTCCTGCTTTCACTGGGAGTGCCATTCTAGGTTCATTACACAGTCTTCCCCAGCTTGATGTCTGTCTTAGGAAGCGGACCAGTAGAGATTCCATCAAGGAGTTCCTGTGGTTCCTGGCTTCTAGTTGGGGTCATCTGATGAGGGTTGTTGTGACAAGAAATTAGAAGAGGGGAAGAGAATGAGGTCAGGCTCTGTATGATCCTGGTCACCTCCCTGGGAGGTCACCTTACAAGCTGGCCATCACAGAAAGTCTTGGCTCATCTCAAGGAGATCCACTGGCCACAGCTCTCCCTCCTTCTGGTAACCACTTCTTCTCTTTGTGCCTAAGGAGGTGACAGCACTCCTTAGCTAGCCCAGATTCACAGACTCTCTCTTGGGGATCTACATCCTTCCCAGAGCCCTGGAACAAGTTCATCATGAATTATCCCAATGTGTGTGTGCTGTTTCATTGGTTAGTGTCGGGACCCTAACTGTTCTAGTGGGCTTGTAAGACATAAAGAACTGCCTTGCGGATGAACCGATACAATAGGATTTTCTAAAAAGGAGAAATTCATGCTACGATTGGGTAATGGAGGCGTTTTCTTTGAGGAGGGGGCTTAGAACAAGGTGCAGGTGAAAAGGAAGCTCTGATCTCCATTTCTCAGGGTCTTGCCTGAGCATAGGTTTCCCTACACTGTGCTCACTTTGAAAACAGTGGAAGGAAGGTAAGGTGAAATGTTCAAGATAGCCATCAGTAGCAGCCAAGTGTATTTATCAAGTGCCTAATTTAATGGGAGAAATCTGATAAGCAATCCTTTTTATATTAATAAAGCCTTATCTTCATTATTCCATACATTACCTGAAAGAGGTTAGAAAACATGTTTTTGCTCCTTCACTATTTTCTATAAATTTGTTCCCGGTTCCTAAGGGATATGGAATGGGAATAAGTATAACTCATTAGTTCTTAGTTGTCTCACTGTTTTACATGTGGGTTTATCACGGATACTCTAATTCTCAATTCGCCTTAGTTAGAAAATCTCTATGTGATTGTCCTAGGGACAAATAATCATAATTAAAGATCTATTGAAAATGTCCATCAGAATGTTTCTTTAATTCACTAATTCAACAAATACGCACAGAGGGTCAACTATGTGCCAGGCACTCTTCCGGACCCGAGTCATAGAGCAGTGGACAAAGACCCCTGTCCTTCTGTCCTTAGGAAGCTCACATTTATATGGGGCAAGACTGACAGTAGAGAAAACAAATAAGTAAAATATACAGAAAGTTAATGATATAAATAAATGATATAAGGGAGAAGGACAGTGAATGTTGGAGGTAGGGTCACAGTTTTAGACTGTGTGATCCTGGAAAGGCTGTAGCTTTGTAATGTGTAGTTTGAGCAGGCTGAATGACATTTCCATTCCCTGTATGTTTCTTGTGTCATATTTGGAGGGAGGAAGTGAAGCATTGCATTTTTTATGCATGAAAGGCTAGGACAGGTATTGCTGTAGTTCATATAAATTGTAGCTTATCTACTGCTCACTTGTAGCTTATTTGTAGCTCACTTCATTTATATGGGGCAGTGGCCAGGCCTGCAACTGCCCTACCTTCTTCCCCTGCATGTGCTTCCACTTCTCTGATTCCTAGGCCAGCTGGATGCTTAGTTCTAGAGTGGAAGGGGCCAGCCAGATCTTTTGATTGTGAAGTCACGAACACCAGTAAGTTGGAGGCCATGAGAACTGATATGGGTTCCAGTGTGTCCTGCCGGATTCCAGCTTCTCCTGGCCTTTCCCAGTTTTAAATCCATCCTTCTTCCCTACTCTGAGCTGTGGACTTTGAGCTCCAGCATCAGATGTGAAGAAAACAGCCTTATGTCTAAGTCTGCTAGCCTTACTTGTCATATTACTTCAACGAGTACTACAAAGATTATAAGAAAAGCTAAGGGCTGAAAGCAAGCCCAATCTTCAGTGTTATTATTCCCCATTGGGTTCCTCAAGAGTTCACACAAACATGGCATGGACTGTAACAACAAAAACCATTCCCTTTGTCTCAATAGATACCAAGCAAAAGATCAAAAGGCAATAGGTATATATTATGGCGAAACAACTATTGTCAGATACAAGAAAGAATTTTGGACAGGATGATTGATATCAGAATTGTTATAAAGCATAGCTAGAAAATTAAATTTCCAAGATTTTTCAATATAAAGTAGATAACTATTGGTCTAATAGAGTTAGCCTTCAAATCTATCCTCAGTATTTTCTAGCCCCATGACTCTTCACATACAGTTATATGGCACCAAAATAATTCGTTGATTCAATGAAAATAAATCAAATTAGTCATTTTATCTTATACATCTACAGTTTTAAAAAAGGAAAGAAAATAGCCTCACGGAGACTGCTAATGAGCTCACAATTGCAAAAAGTCAATCTTTGTAACAAATCTTTCTCATTCTGTCTTTATAAAATCAATTTATCTATCTATTTATTTCTATATGATTCTGCTTCTTTGATTGAATTGTGTCTGGAACAGAAGGCCTAACTTAGAAGGTGGTATCTTAGCAAAGATCAAAAGGTGATGAGGGAGCAGGTATGCAGATAGATATCTGGCAAAAGAGCATGTCAGGTAGAGAGAATAGCAAAGGCCCTGAATCAGGAGCATGACTGTTGTGGTTGACAAAAAGCAAGGAAGCCACTGGAGGTGGGATTTCAGTAGGGTCAGGGAGTAGAGCGGGAAGGCAGTTCAGAGAGGCAAAAGTTATGGAAGGGGGTAGAGCTCTGCAGGTCACTGAACGTGTTGGCTTTTACTTTGAGTGAGATAGGGACCTACTGAATGGTTCTGGAGCAGAGGACCAATATGATTTGGCTGGAACCTTAGCAGGATGCCTCCAGGCAGCTGTGTACATAATCAGCTGTAGGAGAGAAGGAGTGGAAGCAGGGGTACCAGTTATAAGGCTATTGCAAAATTGGGCAAGAAATAATGATGGTTGGGCTCCATGTTGAGCATTCGTGGCAATGAGAAGAAGTGTGGGATTCTGGATAATGATTTGGAGGTAGAATCAATAAGACATGCTGGTAGATTACATGAATAAAGCAAGATAAAGAGGAAAATGAAGGGCAATTCTAGGGGCTGAGATCTGAGCAGCTAAGTGAATATACGATGGAGGAATGGTCATGGAGGAAGGCTTGGGGGAGAAAATTGAGGAATTGAGGACTCAGGTCTAGATAAAATTTTGAGACATCTGTATTACATTCAAGCAGATGGTCTGGAATTCAGCTAAGGAAAGATCCAGGCTGGAGAAAGAAATCTGTAAGATGCTGCAATGGAATTGAAACCATGGGGCAGACCGAGAAGCTGGTGACCTTGACAAGGACTGTTTCAGTGGCGTCATGGGGACCAAAGCTTACTGGGCATATATCCAAGAGAAAACAGGACAAGAGAAATGGAAGAAAGTAAATCTACACAATGCTCTTGAGGAGTTTTCCTATCATCAATATCGGTCTATAACCACAGTCAAAGTATACTTAACACACCACCAATCATTAGCATCTTATAGACCTTTCATTAGAGAATCAAAGAAGACATTTTATTTAATTTTTGTTCCTATCTGTGCCTTTCCCACTAGCCAACCAGCTCCAAGACAAGGGAATTTGTGTTTTTCCCATATTTCTATTCTTACCAAGCCCAATGAATAAAGTAGACATTGACTGAATTATGACCTCTCATTAATTGTTCCTCTGAGCTAAATGCTTTGTCCAACTTTGCAGTTCTTGGGAATATTAAATGTTCAACTGGGCAGGGTTTTCATACGATCACAGCAGTCCAAGAAGACATTAGCATCTAGAGATTTAGTGGGAAGTCTGTTCATTTTAAAAATAAATGTTGCTAGTCACAGATGGAAAGTAGGTAATGGCTCTTTTTTTTTTTTTTAAGAATTATATGCTTTTTTAGATCAGAGTAAGGGAGCAGAAGAACAGTCACAGTTGAATTCAAAAAGGGATGCTAGTCTGTATAATCTTTTTTCAAAGTCAATTTTTGGAATTCCCATAATTATGTATTTCACCTATTTTAATCTTTTTTTTTTTAAAGATTTTATTTATTTATTTGAGAGAGAGGCAGTGAGAGAGCATGAGCGAGGAGAAGGTCAGAGGGAGAAGCAGACTCCCCGTGGAGCTGGGAGCCTGATGCGGGACTCGATCCCGGGTCTCCGGGATCATGACCTGAGCCGAAGGCAGTCGTCCAACCAACTGAGCCACCCAGGCGTCCCTCACCTATTTTAATCTTGATCGAGTACAGGAAAATAAGTATTACTTACATTTCTGAGAGCTTATTGACTTAATCTAAGGCTTAAAGTTGCTAGAGGCAGAAAGTTAGCTAAATAATCGAGCAATCTGATAACCTAGAAAAACTGGTAATTATTAGAGGAGAGATCCACATGAGAATCTGTGAGTGAGATGGACAGAGAACACTTAAAAAAAACCACAAAAACTGAATGAGGGGAGCATGAAGACATTATAGGGCCAGAGAAACAGAATTAGTGTTGTTGTAATTGACGTAGATTTGTCCAACATAGAAAATATCTGTTGTAACTGTGAGTATTTCACTGCCAGGTACTGGGGAAGCTGTGCGCAAATTGTTGTGGAAGCCCTAAACCCTACTGTGACGGTATTTGTAGAGAGATACCTTTGAGAGGGCCTTTCAGTAAGGTTAAATGAGGTCATAAAGGTAGGTTCCTTATCTGACGGGAATGGTGTTCTTACAAAAAGAGGACAATACGCCTGACAACTGTGAGGATACAGCAAGAAGACGGCTCTCTGTAAACCAGGAACGAGTTTTCACTAGAAACTGGCTCCTGCTGGCACCTCGATCTTGGCCCTTCCAGCCTCCAGAGCTGGGAGGAGACAGATTCCTGTC
>PISX010028832.1:0-20974 GCA_004024625.1 Mellivora capensis | reverse complement strand
GACGCCCCCGACACCATTATATGAAAAGAAAAAGGTTGGAATGTTGGGGTCAGGCGAGAGAGGGGAGAACCATTCAAAATGACGGACACCTGAGATGGCCGCGGTTCCCGCCATCACCCTCCTGCGACAACGGCCGCATCAGACCCGGGAGGCAAACTCAAAGGGGAGACCAAAACCTCTCTCCTCCCACCGACGAACCAATGAGGAACCCCGCAGCTGAATTCGGCCCTTATTAGGAAAAACTCGACAAGGCCTCAGTACCTCCTCTCCGGACTTCACCAGCGGAACCCCATATAAGCCCCTACCTCTTTGCCCCACGTGCGACTTCCCGACTCTCTTTCCCTCAGAGTCGCGGAACCTCGCCCGAGGGTGCTTGCAATAAAGCCGGTCCTGGAATGCTCGCTTGCCTTGGTGCCTTTATTCCATTCAATCGGTCTGTGATCAAACCTAACAGTTAGAGTAACAGTAGCTACAGCAGCCAAACGTTATCAAGCCAGAGATGGTATTAAGAACTTATTTTATGCAGGCATTTTCATAATCAGAAAACTCACATGGGTGAAAATGGACCTATATTTTCCCATAACCTAACTTAATTTCACTCTTAAGCATCCACTTCCATCACATGCTGGAGAATTGCATTCGAGGAAATGAAGTCACTTCCCAATTAAGAGTCAGTCTCTTCTGGATACTAGTCGGTTGACTCAAGCTTCTCTTGCTCTTGCATTCTTTTCTGGCCTTCTCACTGGGGACACCCAAAGTTGCTGGTGTGAAGTGAAGCCTTAGTATTAGGACATGCCAGCCTGTGGGGAGAAGTATCATTATCTCTTGTCTCCACTTGGTAGAGTCGGGCATCTCCTTTGCTTCTGCTGATGCTGGCTGTGGTTCTGTAGTCACCTCTGGTTTATCCAGTCCATGCATCACATCCTCAACCCCTAACCATGAGGACATTTTTGGTCTCCTGATTCTCACAGACACTTCTGTGCCCTTCACAGGAGATTGAGAACTCCCAACTGCTTTCTACCTACGATACTGCCACAATCAGGATCTACAAAGTTTTCCTCATTCCTGTCCATCCAGACAGTCCCCTCAACCTCTGCTACCCTATGGCTTGGGTGCCATGTTGGACCAGGAGCTGCTCCAATCTTATGGCCTCCTGGGACACAATGCAGTGGCTCTTCTGGTCTGGGATAAACTCATCTGTGGTTTCTTTCATCATCCTAGACCATATTTATTTGGTTTACCTACAGTTAGCATGTATAATCCCTAATGGTTTTAAATGACTTTCCAAAAAAAAAAAAAAAAAAAACCTGTCCTCAAAAGATAGGCCAATTGGTGTTTCAGATAAAGATGGAAAACAATCAATAGTGCTTTGTAATATGGATAATAATTGTGCAAGTTCAGGGCTGAAATAGCAGCAGAGGCCTGAAGCTGGAATCAATATGAATTAGGATTCTATGTCCACTCATCATTAAGGCTAATCACTTGTTGGCTTTGAACAGAAGACTCATACCTTGATTAGAGCTGTCAGTGCTACAAAGTAAATTAAAATGTGTTTGTGTGCCGCTAGTGTGTTTGAATTTTAAATCACTTGATATCCTGGTGTGGCCAGACCTGGAAGTTTTCTCATGTATGTTAGGAGGGAGTTGGAATAGGTAATCGTTAAGTTCCCCTCTGGCTATGAAGTATTCTCTTTGATAATAGGAAAGTAGACAGAATCTTAATTCATTCCTTTATGACTTCATTTTTTTTCTCTGCATCAGGGAGGAGTAGCAGCCAGTGTTTGGTATTTAAGGAAAACATGTATTTATAATTCCTCTATATGCAGTCATATACGTTATGAATGTGAGTCGGAAAGATACCTCCCTTAATAAGCAAGTGAGAATTTATGAGCTTGTTTTGACCCACCTCACTACCATTATTTATTTTATATTAATGGCCTCTCTACCCAGTAGACGGCTTTAGGTCTATTAATTTTTTTTTTTAAATGGCATCTTTTGGACTTGGGGCAAGCCAGTGGGCTCTCAGCTCATTTGCAATTTCTCCATTGTTTATGAATGACTTGATTTATGTCAAGGGGATGTGGTGGCAGCTCATTTTGAGCCTAATTTTGGCTCCCAATTAGATTCAAAGCATCTGAGCATGTCTTATGGGACGTCCCGTCAAGCATGTATTTGAGTGAGTTGATTTCCATGGTGAGGAGACAGTTGTAAGGGGCAATCAAGATGGTAGTTAACACATAAAAGTCCCCCCAGGAGAACGACACAGTCATAAACATTGCCGGCTTCTGGGGGCGTACATTCTTGGTCCCACTTCTTATCTCAGTGATTTTGGACCACTTACTTAAATTCTGGGGCTCATCTAAAAAGTGAGGACAATTCCTACCAACCTTCTGTGGTTGTTGAGAGGGTTCCGTGTGGTTCAACATGCCAAGGGGCTCAGCATACTGCTCCGCACAGACTAAATGTTCAGTAAACCTTACTGCTTTTGTAATGTCTGCCCATTACTGGCCCCGTGGACTTGTTTCTGACCTTTCCTCATGGAGGGAGGGAGAAGGCAAAAGAGCTGTTTTCACAAGGGACCATGTGAAATGTTAAGGTGCGTCCAGAGGTCCCGGATTTGACATTTGAAGTCCAGAGCCAGGAAAATACGAATTATCGTTGGTCATGACGTCATTTGTCCCTCAGGCTGATGAGCCTTAGGGAAACTCAGGGTGCCCTTATATTTGCTTTTCTGTATCTATACTCTTTTTTTGTGTGTTTTTCACCTTCACAGAGCCCCAGACTGGCTAGAACGTACCCTCAAGGAAAACTATTTCTCTACTCACAGAGCACTCCCGACATCAGGTGTGTGGGCATTTTCCCCACACCAAATTCTCTAACTCTCCAGACACCAACTGAGTATCCTACTATTCAGTTCTTTCTTTACTTTAAAAAAAAAATAGGTTATTTATTTATTTTTCAGAGTAAGCTCTGTACCCAATATGGGGCTTGAACTCACAACCCTGAGATCCAGCGTCGCGTGCTTTACCAACGGAGCCAGCCAGGCGCTCTTATGCAACTCATTTCTGACACTAACCACCCAGAGTCAGAGCAGATCCCAAGGTCATGGGTAAGAGCTCAGTCCCACAGACTGCCCACCCTCCCCCCAACTCAGATGCCTGTTCCTAGCCCCAGGGTGTCATCTGTACTTCTGACCGGTTGGCTGGAGTTCAGAGGTTTCTGTAACGCCCTCCTACATACAACGGCTCACAGAGCTTAGGGGAACACTTCGCTCATGCATACTGGTTTACTCCAAAGGATATTCTAAAGGATACAGATGGACAGTCAGACGAAGGCTGAGGTCTGAAGAAGTCCTGAGCATAGGAGCTCTGTCCCCAGGGAGAGATGCACATCCCCGCCCAAGCACATGGGTGTGTTTGCCAACCTGCAGACTCCCCACACCCTCTCGTTTAGGCATTTGGATGGAGGTTTTATCCCATAGGCACAATTGATCATTTACTCCATCCCTCTGGATGGATGGGGGATGGGGGATGGGGCTGAATGGTCCAAGCTTGGTCCTTCGGATGACCAGCCCCCAACCAGGAACCCACCGGGAGTTATCTCATTAGAACAAAAGACACTTCTTTGACCGAGGACATTCTAAGGGATTTAGGAACTCTGTGTCAGGAGCTGGAGGCAGAAACCAAGTATCTATTTCTCATCATGTCACCCAGCCTTGCACACTCGTCAGTAAGAACTGTAGCTAACATTTATGAGCACGTGCTGTTGTCGGACACAAGTGCCATGTGCTTTGACACGAACATCACAGAATCCTCAAATCGTGTTTTGAGACCGGTTATCGTGTTACAGATGAAGATCTAGGGTTCAGGGAGGCGAAGCCACTGCTGATGGTCACACAGCAATAAACGAAATATCTGCATTCAGATCTTGCCCAGAGCACCCAAACACAAGCACCCCGTGATCGACATAGTCCCACGGCCCTCAACACCTGTAACTTTTCACCAGCTGGCTCTGTCTCTTCAACGAGTTGAATCTCTCCATGGTTGAGGTCACAATTTCAACCCCAAATGTTGTCTCTCCATAGCGTGGGGCTGCTTATTAGATCACTCACACAAACGCATCCAGCTAGAAGGTGTCAGAGAAGCTCTGCCCTGCAGCCCGGTCCCTTCCCTTCCTCGACTCCACGTGAGCGGGGATCTGCAAACGGTGTTCCCGTTGTACCCGCCGAACCCCCCTCATTTTTGATCCAGACCTCCTCTTCTGCTGCCCAGTTTTGACACCATGCTTATGCCGCCCTGTCGTATCCAGATGACAGTCCTTTTCTGTGTTACCTTCACTGAAGGTTTCATACCCTCGTACCCACAGACACCGTTCTTGGGGGAGGACATCCCTTTCCCAGAGTCCAGATGGCGGTGGATTGCCGCCACGATGCCGTGTGTTCACCTACGCTGGGCGGATTTTCCTCTCCCGCTGGAAGAAGGGATCTCGTTCGGCAGATGCACTAATGATGTGTAATTATCATCGCCGCAAGCATTCCACACATCTGGGCTAATGGCTCCAGCTTCCATGATGATTCTCCGATTTTACCCAGTTCTGCATTTGAATGGTTCCGTGCTGCTCCTGGTAGCAGTAACCGTTGGCTTCTAGGTAAATTTAAACATCCTGGCTGGTACACCTGGCATGGAACGTGTCCTGATGATAGCAGTCACCATACAAGTTTCAGTCAAATTTTCACTCACAGGAGGGAGATGCTCTTGGTTGGAATATCTAATTCGATTTTGTTAAAACCCGAAGTCATCTTAAAATAGCCCTGCCTGACAGAAATACTAACATCAGGAATTCATGAGCAATCAGACCCCAGGGTCAAGAAAAGGGAATGTGTAGTCCACGCCAGGCTTGCTTGTCACAGCGGAGTGGGGCTTCGGGAATCATTAAGCAGGCGCCGGGAAAAGTAGAGGAGATAATGTTCTTTCTAGGCAAGTGATTTTTCTCAATGCAAAATGCTCTTTGGAGTCCGTATGGGGTAGTTTCCACCCATTTCGTATGTGGGAGATACGCATCTAAATCCTCAGGCTCAGGTGTGAAGGAAATCTCATTCCTTATTTTCCTTATTTCAGCTCAACTTTCCGCCAAGCCCTCAATGCTGGGTTGGGAAACATGCACACACCCACACATACACACAAACACACCCCTTTTCAGTCAATTTCGAGCTTCCTTGCCCCTTGAATATATTTAATATTTGTCGAGTTGAGCACTTATAGGGGACCCACTGCTGAGACGCACATGGTCTGTGGATCTTGGCTTCTGTTTCAAGCTTTGCGGCCCAAGACCTCTGGTAGGGCAGAGGCCCTTGGAGCCCAGGGCCCAGTTTCCAGAGGCGTTCCTTCTAGTTTGTTCTTCTGAGTTCCATGTTGCTTGGGTGCTGGTCCTACAGAGAGCCAAGGTTCCCACTCTTCAAGGGACGCTCATTCTCCATCTTCGTCCTTCCTTCCCATCTCTGGAGGGAACCCTTCAGTCTCTCTGCCGGTTTCTCCCTCCCCTGACTCTGGTGAGTACAGGCCCGTTTTAAACTTGAACAGAATATGAAAAGATTCATAGAATGAAAAGCCTGCGCCATCCTGCTCAGCAGAAATCCCTGAGACCTCTCTGCGTTGGAACGACTAGACACACAGTGAAGAAATCACAGATTAATAATTCAAAAAAATTATTGCCACAGGTAGAAGACAAAACCAAACCATTAATTTTCTCCCTACACTTTCTCTTGCTGCAGTGAGTCTATTACAGGGCTCAGAACCTATGATAATTGGAACGAGGATCACAGAGCTGCATTCCATTTTTTAATTGGATCATTAGCACTTCTTCGACTATCTTATCTCATGGGTATCCACTCTGCCTTTTATAGTTGGGGTGGTTCTCTCCCCCCTACCCCTTAGATCTTAATTTTGCAAATAAGGGCTGGGAAGTGGCATTAAGATCAGCCTCATTATCACAGTTCAGTCTGGCACTGAATTCCTCTCTCCGTCTTTATTACTAGAGTCTCTGATTCTTTAAGCTCATTTGCTTAATTCCTGACATCCTGGGTTTACACGGGAGGCCTTTTGATGAAGAAATGAAGATCCTTTCTACACCAGAGGGCTCTTCATTAAGACACAGCGGCACACAGCACCTAGGAGTGCAGACTCTGTAGGCCCCTGGACCACTTGTGTTTGAGTTCTGGTCAGCCACTTGCTGTGTGAGCCTCAGAAAGTTACTTAACTGCTCTGGGCCTCACTGTCTCCACTTGGAAAAATGAAGGGTGTGTGGCAGTGGCATATTTCACTCTTTGCCAATCTCATTTAACCCATGGAAAGCACATACAGAAATGGTGCCCGGAACAAACTCATGGGATATTCTCACCATCCTGGGTTTTGTTGTTGTTGTTAATATAAACATTTTATTGAAAAGTGACATACGTTCAGAAAAATACCTGAATCATGAAGATAAAGCTCAACGAGTTTTCAAAAAGTGATGTGTCTACATAAGCAGCCCCCAGACTGACAAAGCATTAGCAGAATTCCAGACGAATTTTCATGTTTACTTCTTGCCACTCACCAGTTTTCCCACTGTCTTGGCTTCTAACAACCCATAGGTTCGTTTTTCCTGTTTTTGAACTTTATATGAATGGAGTCCGATAAGATGCACTATTTTTTTCCGATTTATCTTGCTTCCTATTTTTGTGAGATTCATTCTCTGTCTTAGTGGGTAGAAACGAGCCATTTTGCATTGCCCGGTAGTGCTCCATTTTGAGAATATGCCACATCCAATTTGGGGCTAGTGCAACGATACATTCTAGTGCATATTTTTAAATATAATTTGCGTATATATGAGGTCTATAATTGAGCGTGAATCTGCTGTGTCATAGGGTTTGGATCTGTTCGATTTCACCAGACACTGCCAAATGGTTTTCTGAACAGTTCACACTCCCTCCAACAGTGTAGTTAAGTTTCAGCGGCACCGCATCCTTACCCGTGTTTGGTAATCACCCATCTTTTTCATTTCAGCCAGTCTGGCGGAGGGATGGTCCTGTCACATTGTATTTAATCCCTCAGATATCTGATACTTCATTTCATTTTTCCTGCTTTTCATTCTGTAATACTTTCAGACCTCTAGACACTGTTGCAAGACCTGTACGAATTCTGTATACTCTATTCGCCAACTGTTTTTCTCCCCCTCACCCCCCACCAAGTTACACTGAGAAGTAATTGACATACAACTCCGTAAAACTTTAAAGCATACAGCATGATGGTTTGATTTATGTAGATTGCCGCACAGTAGGGCCAGCTGGCATCCGTCTTTGCACACAGATACAACAAAAAGAAAACAAAGGAGAAAAGGAAAAAAATTCGCTTTGTGAATGAGAACTCTTAGAATTTACTCTTAACGGCGTTCCTATAAATCCTGCAATGGTATTGGCTGTAGTCATACTGTTGGCCGTCACAGCCCGAGTATGTATTATAAATCGGAAGTTTGTGCCTTTTTTTAAAATAATTTTTTTTAAAGATTTTATTTATTTACTTGACAGAGATCATAAGCAGGCAGAGAGGCAGGCCAAGAGAGAGAGGAGGAAGCAGGCTCCCTGCTGAGCAGAGAGCCTGACGCAGGGCTCAATCCCAGGACCCTGGGATCATGACCTGAGCCGAAGGCAGAAGCTTTAACCCACTCAGCCACCCAGGCACCCCGAGTTTGTGCCTTTTGACCCCCTTCCCTCAACGCCCCCCGCCCCTGCCTTTGATAACCTGCAGTCTGATCTCTTTTTCTAAGAGTTCGGTTTGTTTCTGTCTTTGTCTTAGGTTCCACATAGAAGTGAGATCCTCCAGTATTTGTCTCACCAGCTGTAAATAATTTCCCACATTTGCTTTATTATTTTTTTAACAATGTGAGATCAATTTCATGATCATGCCCCATTTACCATGCTGCACTTCAGACTGTGTCTGCCAAGACCCATCTCTTCCATAACCACGGCATCGTGATCAAAATCAGAAGAAATTCAACATTCATCAATATAATTATCTATAGATAATGTATTAAATTTTTTTTAAAGATTTTATTTTTTATTTGACAGAGATCACAAGTAGGCAGAGAGGCAGGCAGAGAGAGAGAGAGAGAGGAGGAAGCAGGCTCCCTGCTGAGCAGAGAGCCTGATGCAGGGCTCAATCCCAGGACCCTAGGATCATGACCTGAACCGAAAGCAGAGGCTTTTAACCCACTGAGCCACTCAGGTGCCCCATGTATTAAAAATTTTTACAAATGTTCTAACAACACCCTCTGGAGCATATTTTTTCAGGCTCGGGATTCAACCCAGGATCAGGCGTTCTTTGGTTTTCATGTATCGCTAGTCTCCTCGAACCTGGACTGCTTCCTCGGTCTTTGTCTTTCAGGATATTGACATGTTTGGGAAAGTGTAAGAAGGTCCATAAATTTGGGTTCATCGGATGCCTCGCGATTAGACAGAGGTTTTACATATTTGCTGGATGGTGACACGAGTGATGTTGTGTGCATCTCAGTGACTGGTCAGTAAGCGTGTATGTCAGTGTTCTGTCACCCTTGGCGTTCGATCGCTCAATTAAAGTGATCTGTGCCAGCTTTCTCCATTATAAAATTACTTTTATGTCTTTGTAAGTAATAAAGAGTTTTAGGGCGTACGCTCAGGGACTGTGCAACTCTGTACCTTGTCAAACTCTTACCCACTCCTGTGAGCATCTGTTGATGATTCGTGCCTCGATCAGTCATTACTCCGATGATCGCAAACGGTAATTTCCTAGTTCTGTTATTCCTTCTTAAGTAATTAGTTTGCATTCTACAGTATGTGCTTTCCCTTACTTCCATTAATTAATTACTCATCACAATGGAGAAATAAGGTCATTAGGTTAACGGGAACAACACTGTGACATGTGCTGGAATTACGGATGTGGCGAAGGGAGGCTTCCCCAAGGAAGCAGCATTTGCGACCTCGCAGGTGATCTGGAGAGGCTCAGGGAGCAGGTGTCAAGGCCGGCAGTTGAAAGAACCCCAGAGAAGTTCAGCGTGGCTGGAGTGTAGCAGGTGAGCGGAAGTGGGTTGAGAGTTTGGGAGATAACGCCTTGGGCAACCTTGATTCAGTTATTACCCTGCATTTCCCTATTTGGAAGGCCTTTCTCACCAGGCTCACCTGTATTCAGACTCCCATCTGTTTTTTTTTCTCATCTATTGCTTTTTACCACATAATCTCCACACTTAATGGCTTAAGCCAATGATTTGTTATTTTTCATGCCTCTGTGGGTTCAGAATTAGGGCAGGGTTCAGCATGGTGATTCTTTGACTCCATGTGGCATTGGCTGATGTCTCTATCCCAGTTGCTTTCTTGGGCTGCTTGGGCTGGAATGGAAGGTTCAGGAAGCTTCCCTCACATTTCTGGGGCCTTGGTGGCTCCTTTACCTGACCTCTCCTCATTCAGCAGTCCCGTCTGAGCGTCTTTATGTCACGGTGCTTCCAAGACCAACAGTAGACGCTGCCAGGCCTCCTGAGGTTCCAGAAGTGACCCAGTATCATTTCTGCTTTTGTTCTGTTGGTAAGTTGCCAGGCCAGCCAGATTTCACTGGGAAAAGAAGTGGATTTCATCTCTTGAAGGATGGAGCAGCACATACATACAGTGGGCGGGGAAGGAATTGGTGGTGGCCATCCTTAGAGACTATCATGCCACCTCTTCCAGGAAGTCTTTCCTGATACCTCTTCCCTACCAATATGCAACAACTATTGTTTTGGGCCTTAGTTAGGCTCATCTTACCCCGTGCTTTATTCTACTTCCAAATTGGTCCAGGTGTCAATATTTGAGCTCCCTTAATCCCCAAATTTGGGTAATAATAATGGCATGCCATTGATTGAGTGCTAATCACGTAACAGGCCTATGCTAGAAACTTTACATTAATTATCTGATCCTATCCATTGAGGAAGATATAACTATCTCTATTTCATTTCTTTCTCTGTAATTTATGTTTTTAGTTTTTATTTTAATTACAGTTGTTTACATTCGGTGTTAGATTAGTTTCGGGTGTATAGTATAGTGATTCAACACTTCCATACAACACCCAGTGCTCCTCACAAGTGTCTTCCTTAATCCCCATCACCTGTTTCACCCATCCCCCACCTGCCTCCCCTCTGGTGACCATCAGGGTGTTCTCTGTGTTAAGACTGTTTCTTGGCTTGTCTCTCTCTCTTTTTGCCCCCTTTACTCATTTGCTTTGTTTCTTAAATTCCACATATGAGTGAGATCATATGGTATTTGTCTTTCTCTAACTGACTTATTTCACTTAGCATAATCCTCTTGAGCTCCATCTATGTGGTTGCAAATGGAAAGATTTCATTCTTTTTTTTTTTTAAAGATTTCATTTCTTTATTTGAGAGAGAGACAGTGAGAGAGAGCATGAGAGATGAGAAGGTCAGAAGGAGAAGCAGACTCCCTGTGGAGCTGGGAGCCCAACGTGGGACTCAATCCCGGGACTCCAGGATCATGACCCGAGCTGAAGGCAGTCGCTTAACCAGCTGAGCCACCCGGGGGCCCCCAAGATTTCATTCTTTTTGATGGCTGAGTAATATTCCATTGCATATCTATAATACTTGTTCTTGATCCATTCATGTAGCCATGGACATTTGGGCTGCTTTCATATCTTGGATATTGTAATGCTGCTATAAACATAGGAATGTATGTGTCCCTTTGAATGAGTGTTCTTGTATTGTTTGGATAAATACCCAGTAGTGTGATTGCTGGATAGTACAGTAAATCTATTAACTTTTTGAGGAACCTCCATACTGTTTTCCACAATGGCTGCACCAGTTTGCATTCCCACCAACAGTGTAAAACAGTTCGCCTTTCTCAACATCCTCACCAGCACTCCTTATTTCTTGTGTTGTTGACTTTGGCCATCCTGACAGGCGTGAGGTGGTATCTCATTGTAGTTTTGACTTGCCTGTCCCGATGATGAGTGATGTTGAGCATCTTTCCATGTGTCTGTTGGCCATCTGGATGTCTACTTTGGAGAAATATCTATTCATGTCTGCTGCCCATTTTTCAGCTGGACTATTTGGTTTTGGGTGTTGAGTTTTTTAAGTTCTTTATACATTTTGGATGCTAACCCTTTATCAGATATGTCACTTGCAAGTATCTTCTCTCATTCCGTAGGCTGCCTTTTAGTTTTGTTGATTGTTTCTTCACTGTGCAGAGCTTTTTATTTGATGTCCCAATAGTTTATTTTTGCTTTTGTCTTCCTTGCCTCAGGAGACCTATCTAGAGAAAAAGTTGTTACGGCCGATGTCAAAGAGGTTACTACCTGTGTTCCCTTTTAGGATTTTTATGGTTTCCTGTCTCACTTTTAGGTCTTCTATCCATTTTGAGCTTATTTTTATGTATGGTGTAAGAAAATGGTCCAGTTTTATTGTTTTGTATGTAGCTGTCCAGTTTTCCCAATACCATTTGTTGGAGAGACTGTCTCTTTCCCATTGGATATTCTTTCCTTCTTTGTCAGAGATTAATTGACCTTTTAGTTATTGGTTCACTTCCTGGTTTTCTGTTCTGTTCCATTGACCTATGTGTCTAATTTTGTGCCAGTACCATACTGTTTTGATGACAGCTTTGTAATATAGCTTGAAGTCTGGAATTATGATGCCTCCAAACTTAATTTTCTTTTTCAAGATTGCTTTGGCTGTTTGGGATCTTTGTGGTTCCAAACATATTTTAGGATTGTTTGTTCTAGTTCTGTGAAAAATCCTTTATTACTTTTATAGGGATTGCATTAAGTCTGTAGATTGCTTTGGGTAGTGTAGACATTCTATTTGTTCTTCCCATCCATGAGCATGGAATGTCTTTCCATTTCTCTGTGTTGTCTTCAATTTCTTTCAGCAGTTTTTAATAGTTTTCAGAGTATTTTACCTCTTTGGTTAGGTTTATTCCTAGGTATCTTAATATTTGGTGCAATTATAAATGGGATTGTTTTCCTGATTTCTCTTTCTGCTATTTCAGTCAGTATTGATATACAGAAGTGCAACAGATTTCTCTCCATTGATTTTGTATCCTGTGACTTTACTGAATTTGTTTTTCAGTTCTGGTAGTTATTTTGTGGAGTCTTTTGGGTTTTCTGTATATACTATCATGTCATCTGCAAATTTTGCTTCTTCATTACCAATTTGGATAATTTCTTTTAGTTATCTGATTGTTGTGGCTAGGACTTCCAATGCTATTTTGAATAAAATTGATGAGAATGGACATCCTTGTCTTGTTCCTGACCTTAGGGAAAAAGCTCTCAGCTTTTTAGGGTTTTTGTCATGAATGGATGTTGTACTTTGTCACATGCTTTTTCTGTGTCTATTGAAATGATCATATGGTTCTTAACCTTTCTCTTATTGATGTGGTGTATAACATTGATAGATTGGCAAATATGGAACCACCCTTGCAAACCAGGAAGAAAGCCCACTTGATCATGATGAATGATTTTTTTAAATATATTGTTGGATTCAATTTGCTAGTATTTTGTTGAGGATTTTTGCATCTATGTTCATCAGGGATATTAGCCTCTAGTTCTCTTTTTTAGTGGTGTCTTTATCTGCTTTTGGTATCAGGTTAATGTTGGAGTCATAATGAATTGGAAGTTTTTCTTCGTCTTCTATTTTTTGAAGTACTTTGAGAAGAATAGGTATTAACTCTTCTTTAAATGTTTGGGAAAATTTTCCTGTGAAGCCATCTGGTCCTGGACTTTTCTTTTTTGGGAGACATTTTATTACTGACTCAATTTCTTTGCTGGTTATCAGTCTGTTCAAATTTTTTATTTCTTCCTGTTTCAGTTTTGGTAGTTTATATGTTTCTAGGAATTTATCCATTTCTTCCAGGTTGTTCATTGTGTTGGCATATAGTTTTTCATAATATTCCTATTACTGTTTGTATTTCTGTGGTGTTGGTTTTTTCTTCTCCTCTTTCAGTTATGATTTTGTTTGAGTCCTTTCTCTTTTTTCTTGGTAAGTCTGGTTAAAGAGTTATAAATTTTTTTTCAAAGAACCAACTCCTTGTTTCATTGATCTGTTCTATTGTTTTTTTAGTTTCCGTCTCATTTATGTGTGGTCTAATCTTTATTATTTCCTTCCTTCTGCTTGTTTTAGGTTTTGTTTGTTGTTCTTTTTCTAGCTCCTTTAGGTGTAAGGTGAGGTTGTGTATTTGAGATTTTTGTTCTTGAGGTTGGCCTGTATTGCTATGAACTTCCCTCTTAGAACTGCTTTTGCTGCATCCCAAAGGTTTTGAACCATTGTGTTTTCATTTTCATTTGTTTCCATGTATTTTTTTTTCATTTCTCCTTTGATCCCCTGGTTGACCCATTTATTGCTTGGTCATATGTTATTTAACCTCCACGTATTTGTGGTCTTCCCAGATTTTTTCTTGTGGTTGACTTCTGGTTTTATAGCATTGTGACTACCTCTCTTTCTTAAGAGAGAAAGAAAACCAAGGCCCAGAAAGGAAATATAAATTGTGCATCAAATTTGGGGCAGAGTCAGCCTTGGCTACCAGTATTTTGTGATTCTAGAATTGTGTTGCAATCTCCCTACTTCCAAAATAGTCATTTATGGAACATATACTCTGTGCTCACCCATCGTTAGTACAGGGGTCCAGAAATGCATATATCCTCGCCCTTAGTCTGATGGAGGAGGATACCTGGACAAGTAATAACATCACAGTGTTGAAAGACACACGTTAAATGCTGGAGTGGAGGTCTGAAAGCCCAGACTCCAGACCATGAGCCATCAGCTCTGTCAGAGAAAACTGGGGGTAGAGGGAGACTTGACAGTGTCAAAGGCATCTGAACTGCAATTTGAAGGATAATTAAGGGATTCACCAGGAAATCAACACTATTGAGCATCCATTATAACTTACCACACGACTTATCCCATTGAATCCTAAAAATATCTCTGAAAAAGTTATTTTCAGATTCCCATTTCTACAGACGGGGAACTGAAGTTCAGAGAGATCAAATCACCTTCCCAAGGGCACAGTGAATAGTTTGGACTTTATCTTGTAGGTACTAGGAAGCCAACAGACATTTTCAAAACCAGGGCGTAACCCAAGCTGACGGGAGACATAAATGCAGTGCCATATAGAAGCGGAAGAGTGGTCAGAGGCTGACAGTGGGGAGATCAGACTTAGGAAGCTGTTTCTAGAACCAGGTGTGAGTTGAGGAGGCCCTTGATGAGTCCAGTGGCAACAAGGTAGAGAGGAGGGGCTGACCATAGAAGCATCTGTGAAGTCTGATCCAGAGGACTGAAGGACTGGGAGGACCCAGAAAGGAAAGAAGGAAGAAGAGTCCAGAAGAACTCAGAGCTTCTAGCTTGGAAGATTGTCTTGTTGGTATTTTCATCCATGGAGATGGAGGCACTGTGTGTAGTTCAGCACTTAAGTGTACTCAGGGATTGTATCCTGGTTCTGTCCCTTACTTGCTTCATGACTTGATCTTGCTGAATCTCACTTTTCCATCCTGCAAAATGGGGATAATAGTATTATCTACCTCATCAGCTGGATTTAATGAGCTAACACAGGAACATTGCTTAGCACAGGGCTCGGCTCATGGAAGCATTTTAATGAATATCAGCTCGTAAACATTCATTCAGTGAGTATTATTAAAACTCTCCTAGGGGGTGCCTGGGTGGCTCAGTGGATTAAGCCTCTGCCTTCGGCTCCGGTCATGATCTCAGCGTCCTGGGATCAAGCCCCGCAACAGGCTCTCTGCTCAGCGGGGAGCCTGCTTCCTCCTCTCTCTCTGCCTGCCTCTCTGCCTACTTGTGATCTCTCTATCTGTCAAATAAATAAATTTTAAAAAAATCCTTAAAAACTCTCCTAGGTTCAGGGGATTCGTACTATGAGTAGGACAGTCAAAATTCTTGCACTTTACAGAGATCACATTCTTAAGGGCAAATGATAACACACAATAACAAAAAAATTAACTGCAGAGAATGCAAAATGTTAAAAAAAAACAACAACACCCAAAGAGCTAAAAGAGAAAGCGTCAGTTGTTGTTAGGAGAAATTTTAAATGGGAAAAAGTCCTTAACTGTAGGTGACTGGCTCCATCCCCTCCCTGGGGGACATTTGGCAGTGTCCCGAGACATTTTTGGTGGTCACAACTTCAAGGGATGGGCTAAGGGTAGAGAGTGGGTAGAGGTCAGGGATGCCGGTAAATATCCTACAGCTCCCCGGACAGCAGTCCACCACACAGAATGATCTGGCCCCGAATGTCAGTAGTGCCGAGGCTGGGAAATGCTGAGATTTGGTCATGAGAAAAGGCCTTTCCAAGGAAGAGTGTGTATTAGAGCTGAAAGCATGAGGATGTGAAGAAGCCCATCCTAAGGCTGTCTGACCTGAAAGCATTGTAGGCAGAGGGAACAGCATCTGCGAAGCCCAGAGAGCGGAAAGGGGCTTCATACATTCAAGGGTCAGAAGAGAGACCAAGTGGCACGGGAAGGCTCTCAGGAAGGGAGATAATCCCCACAGAAGCAGAGACGAGAGAAGTGAGTGGCCGAGTCTCATAGATTTTAAATGATCTTTCATTCTAAGAAGACCGGGAAGCCATTGAGCACATTGAGACAAGGGGAACCCCTGTTCAAGTGTACACATCACATTTTAAACAGCTCACACTGGCTGTCATATGCTTTGGGGGACACCTAGGCTTTCCTGGGTGGGGGGTGAGGCAAAAGGAATGAGAAACATTCTGGAAACAGAGCTGGCAGCTCTTAAGAGACCCTGAAACTTAGGGGGAGGGAGAGACTGAAATCAAGGTCAACTACTGGGTCTTCTGCCTCTGGCACTGAGCAGGTGGCGGTGGTGTTCGCTGAGCTGGAAGGACATCAGAAGGAACGGGGGGAGGGGTGGGAAATGGGGGTTCTCTTTGGCCTTAGAGGTTTGAAATGCTGATTCTCTGTTGAACCGGAGATGTAGGTCTACACAGCTCCGTAGGTGAGCCTGGAGCTCTTGGTCAGAGCAGGATAAGAAGGTTTTGCAACCATGTTACGTTGTAACGTATTTGCTGGTATAATTCCTTCTTGCTGGCCTCCCTGCCTATCATCCTGCATGCACATGTCTCCAGTCTCAGGCATTTTCTCAGGATCATTGCCAAGGCCAACACTGCAGTATTTTTAAAGTGTCACACCACCCATGCCCCTGTTCGAATCGAATCACACTTTTAATTAAGTTTCCACTCAAAGGGGAAAAATATACCCTAGGGAATTGATCCCTGCCTGCAAAGCACTGGGATTTTCAGTGGCTTCTCCCTCTCTCTGCCTTTCTCTTTTTGTCTCCAGTCCACCAGGAACATTTTCATTCTCGAGTCCTGACTGGCTTTGGAAACGGGGGCGGGGGGGAAGGTTGTGGTAGAGAACATGTGGGAAACACCATTCTCAGGAAGTGTAGTCTTCACTGACGATAGAACCTGTCACCTGAAATGCAGCAAAAGGGTCATCAGATTAGGGGAAACAGCCTAAGTGACCGACTTAGGATAGCTGTGTGGTCAACTTGGGCTGACCGTGGATTAGCTATGTGACTTTGGATAGGCACTCAGTTCCTGTTTGTAAAAATGGGAGATGGTAATCCCTGCCTCAGGCTAGTGTCCATGAAAATTGGACAAGATAACATGTCTTGAATCTGGAAAGCGTTGTGCACATTTTATAAAATCCATCGTTTCCTGCTACCCCCATGGATCCCACCCTAGCCCCATCCCCCATCACATATCACCCTCATTACTGTGGCCTCCTGACTGCTCTCCCTGTTTCTGCCCTTGCCCTACCCCCCGCCAAGTCTATTCTTTTTTTTTTTTTTAATTGGTCAGAGAGAGAGGGAGAGAGAGCGAGCGAGCAGAGGCAGAGGGAGAGGGAGAAGCAGGTTCCCTGCTGAGCAAGGAGCCCGATGTGGGACTCGATCCCAGGACGCTGGGATCATGACCTGAGCCGAAGGCAGCCGCTCAACCAACTGAGCCACCCAGGCATCCCCCTCCCCCGCCAACAAGTCTATTCTTAACAGCCAGAATGATGCTATAAAAATAAAAGACGTCTCATGTCACTTCTCTGCTCAAAATCCTCTTACAGCTTCACATCCCACTCATGGTGAAATCCAGAGGCTCCAATCTGCCACTCTCTGCCTTTCCTGTCAGATTTTATTCCCTGTTTACACCCCCTGTCCAGTCCAGTTCAGCCACACAGCCTTCCTGATATTCCTGGAACATACCAGGCAGATTCCTGCCCCAGGCCCTTTGCACTTGCTGTTTTCGCCATCCGGAAAACCCTTCTGTCAGATAGCCATGTGCTTCCTCCTGCATCCCTGGCCAATCTTTATGCAGATGCCTCCTTTTAGAGAGAGTTTTCTTTATCATCCTAACACAGATTGCCCCTGCCCCACTCCCACCTGCCCCACATATTCCCTAACTCCTTCTAGGCTTTAATTTACAATCTCTTCTCTGTCTAACATTTTCCCTATTTTTCCTGTGTATTATCTGTCTTCACCCAGTAGAAAGTGAGGTCACAGAGAATGGAGATATTTAGCAGGGGAGTCTGTTTTGTTCACTTTTGTATCCCTGGTACCAGAATGCAGCTGGGCACACATCGGGCTCCGTAGTTATTTATTGTTAAAAGAACAGACAGTTGAGGAAATAGGAAATGTGAACTATTAAAATAACTTGCCCCACGTTACAGTTCTAGTAGGTGGCAAACCTGAATTAGAAGCCAGGCCGTTTAACACAAGAGGATACTGTGTTATCTAGACTCCTTTATTTCTCAGCTAAAAAGCTTAGGTGATAATGCCTTGCCTGTTTTCATCCTGGGTGTTATGAGAAGGAAAAAGAAAAAACAAACAAACGTATGTCGCCATCTTATCCATACGGGCTGTTGCAGCAGAATGCTACAGACTGAGGGCTTGGTAAACAACAGACATTTATGCCTCACAGTTCTGGCGGCTGGAAGTGAAAAGTACATTCTAAGCCAAGGTGCTGGCGGACGGATGGGGTGTTTCTGGTGAGGGCTCCCTTGCTGGGTCTGAGACGCCCCTTCCTCATACAGTGCTCCCATGACAGGGGGGTGTGGGGGCTCTGTAGGGTCCCTTTTATCAGGGCACTTACCCCATTCATGAGGACTCTTCTAGCATGACCTGACTTCCTCCCCAAGGCCTCACCTGACCCCACCATGCTGGGGGTTAGGCGTCAACATACAGGTTTTGAGGGCATGCCAACCTTCTCTTTTTGGCGGCACTTCCCCTTAGGGAGCTCAGACTCCGCTAGAGACCGTGGACCCAAGAATCCACTGGGGCTGTGTGAGAAGGGGCTGGTCACAGACACTTTTGTGCCCAGGGCCACACCGCGTGGGCTCACCTGCTTCAGAGGTGGATGGCTGTGTGCATGCCCCACATGTGGCATGTCAGGTAGAGACTCCCGGTGTCTCTGTGCCTCCAGCCCCGAGCTTCCTGTGGTCAGGCGGCTCAGCACCTGCCTGGAAATGACCTGGCCGTGCACGGAGAGGGAATCCGGACGCCACCCGCAGCCAGTGGGCATCGGTGGAGAAATGCCCCGGGTCCCGTTCTTCCTGGGATGACTCTGAGGCACAGGCTACGTGGGTCCACAGAAGGGCTTTTCACCCTGCAGGATCTGCAGGATTGCAACCCGCTTGCTCGCTGGGGTGACTGGTCCGTGGCACACTCTGGCTGGCCTTCCTTTCTCCGTCTCTCCGTCTCTCTCTCCCCCATCTCTTACTCCGGGCTCCTAAGTCACTTCACAACCACATTACCTGCTTCCGTGCCCATGTCTCTGCTTTCGGGAAATCCCAAACTAGGAGAGTGAGTGCCTGCAAAGTGGGGGTGGAACCAGGCAGAAATGGGTTCGAATCCTGGCCTGTGCCCCTGGCATGGCCTTGAACTTCCTCGCACCTCTTCAGCGAGCGGAGGCGATAATGTACTCCCTGCCTGTTTGTCGGGGGGAGGGGGAAGGGGGGGCTGCGTGCTCTTGTCCATCCCCGCGTCTGGAACGTCATGGGCTATAAAACAGACATTAATATTAAGGCATGACTGGACATACTCTTATTACTCATCTTTGTCATTCAGCGCAAGCTATGGGTATAAGGAAAGGGTGGGAGGAGGACGGATGGCTTCCAAAGCTGCATGACAGAGGGGGCCCCTGTTTCTTTCCTTGGAGCCTGCCTGCCTCATCCATCCTTCAGTGTCTACACTCCTGATACGTTCCGTTGACCCGGTGTATCCATATGTGTCCTATTGGTAACTGACACTCACACAGAGTTTTCAACGTGGTGGAAACTGGTGTAAGTCCTTTACATGGCTGTAAGTTCTCTATCCCTGTTTCACCGCTGAGAACCTTGAAGCCCAGAGAGGCTGGCTAGCCTTCCCAAGGTCACACAGCTAAGAAAGAATCAAGCTGGGTTTGGACCTTGCTGGTCTGTTCTGGTGCCTCTTGGCACGAGATCAGCAATGCCTAAGAGGCAATTGGCTGCTCTTCCAGCAGCCTAGGGGAGAAGAGACATTCTCGTGTCCTTATTTGGTAACCTTATAAATGATGCATTTGTGGCCAAATGGCGCTCCAGGAGCCCCAGTCTTGTCTTCTCTTGCAAAGGCTGGGTTGCCCTTCCCCACTCCAGATTTCCACCTTTGCTCCAACTCTGTGGCCTCTAGCTTCTTCCCCTGGCCAGCTGAAGCCCTCTGGAAAGAACAAAACCAGGGTGTTCCCATTGGGGGAGAAGGCTGTAGTTTTCTGAAGCTGAATGGCAAGGAACCACAGAGCTTAAATTATCAGGCTGGGATGGCTCCCGCCGTCAGGCAGGTAGAGAGAGAATGCCAGACGGAAGAGGCCCCCTTACAGTAGCGACTGTGAGCTCTTCTCCTTTTCAGCGTGGACTTAACGTGGTGGATCTGAAGTGGAAAATGGGAATTTGAAAATTATAGGCAAAGAATAGCAATTAGCTTAACTAAAGCAAAGAGATGGGATTCAAAGAAACCAACATTTTGCTAAGTCAGTCAGTGCTGGGGAACAATTTTACCAGGAAGTAAAAATAAACTCGAGTTTGTGTGCCCCGTGGAATATGTTATGTCTTTTTCCCTGCATGTGTGTGGCTGTGTGAGGGCGAGAGCCATGCTGGGACCAAACTGCGGGGGGATGAGGGATACAGGATGTGGAGCTGAACGGCCTGAGTTCAAATCCCGCCTCTTCCCAGCTGTGCCAACTGGAGCAGGTTTGGAATGCTCTCTGTTTTGGCATCTGAGAGTTAGCCTTCCCCGGAGGCTGATGCCGAGGATGAGGGGAGGAGATCCACGTACACCCAGCACAGCACTGGGCACGTAGCAAGACTCAGAAAGTGGTAACTGTTAGGACAACAGATTTATAAAGCCAGCAAAATCTCATACCTGGTTTCAAGGATGGAGATGTGCAGAAGGGATGACTGCGTCTGGCTCTCTGATGGGTCTTTCACAAGCCAATGACATGAGGGGCCCTGGACGGCTGAGGTGGTTAAGCATCCAAGTCTCCATTCTGGCTCAGGTCATGATCTCAGGGTCCTGAGTTCGAGCCCCGCATCAGGTTCTGTGCTCTCTGGGGAGTCTGCTTGAGATCCTCTCTCTCCCTCTGTCCCTCCTCCCACCTCCCACTCTGCTCTCTCTCCAGAATAAGCAAATAAATCTTTTTTTTAAAAAGGAAGTTGATGACATGACTTGTTTTTCCCAGTGAAGACTTCTGTCCACTATAGCATAATTGTTAAAGAATGCTGATCTTGAGGTCAGACAAAGGAGGCTTTAGATTTTCATTCTCTTTACTGACCTAGGGCAACCACTTAGTCTCTCTGAATCTCAGTCTTCTCATCTGTAAATTGGGGGTAGTAGTAGTAGCAGCAAACCCATGTTGTTTGAGGGTCCATTGAGATAGTGTCTAGAGAGCACATCACAGAACCGTC